>JAADKR020094314.1:0-10521 GCA_011763505.2 Lythrypnus dalli | reverse complement strand
TTTTCAGAGATGTTTTTTTCTTTTGAAATGTTAACTTTTGAAAAGTTAGTATTGAAATAAAATCTAAGGTTCAAAGCTCAACAAATCAGGCTAGAAATTCGAAATTCTTCTTCTGAATATTTGGTGTATGTGACCAGGGCCATCGGCGAGGTCCTTTCGGTGCATGCAAATCTAAAAATGCAAAATTATCCGAGAAGCTGGCTTTTTCAGAAAAATCGGTAAATCAGGTGCAATTTTTCATATTTTGGTGCATTTTAGATGCATTGGCCGATATAATAATATTCTTTCTGTTTCTGTGAGAGATGAAGCTTATAAATGATCTGGCAACAATTTATAGCTTTAATCAGAGCATCTACTTAGCGCAAAAATTATTTAGGTGCAAGTGGTGTAGAAAAAAAAAATGGGGTACCACAAACAGATATCAAAAAGATTTTTTTAGTTTTAATGATGAGCTGCAAATAAAGTTATTTGGTTGTTTTAGCTCAAATAAATGACACAAAAGCTATAGTAAGTCTTCTATGGATTAAATGACCATTATTCAGTTTAATGCTTCTGGATGATGATGATAGTGCAGTACACCTATCGAAAAAATAGAAATAAAAAAGGATAGAGCAGGTAATTGTAGTGGTGTCAAAAAAATGTAAATGTCCTGAGCTCTACTGTTAGCACTGAGCAAAAACACTTCCTAAAGCACAAAACTCTTCCTGAGTCATTGGTTTCTCATCAATGATCAGGAAAACTCAATGCCATATTTTTCAGACTCAAAGGCACGCCGTAATTTTCTTATAAATGGACAATGCCCCTTATAACCCAGTGCGCCTTATGTGTTAACCTCAAGCTGATTTGATGTGGAACACGGCGCATAAAATTCTGTCAAAATGTTTTAGTACGACTTTGGTTAATCCACAAAGCCAAGCCGCTTGTAACCAGTAACCGCATTACGGTCTAGCCGAGACAGGACGAGACACATTTGACTTTTTCTGCACTTTTCCGTGGAAAGGAACACCACTGTGACCCACACTCACGTCAGGTAAACTCACGCGTCTACTCCTGAAACTTGCTGCAACAAAACTTTGCCATTCCACTTCTCTGGACAGCAGCTGCTCACATCAGCGTTAGATTTCAACCCACATAAAATAGTCCTTGTAGTTAAGCACGTTTATGTTTAGTAAATAAACTAACATTTATCATGAAATGTTAAGTATGTGGGATCATATCTGATTGTTTTGTTTTGCTTAATGCACCTTAGAATCCAGTGTGCCTAATGGTCTCAAAAATAAAGTCGTTTAAATCGCAAGTTTAATTGTCTTTTTGTGATTTCCTGTCACACATGCATTGCGCTGATGCTCTAATCCCTCCTCATGCGTAAATGCTAAACACTGCAAGAATGAATTTCCTAACCAAGTGATACTGACAAATTCAGAATCTTAAATGTTTAGATTCTAGATTTTTTCCTCTAAGAGTAGTTCTCATAAACATTATTTTACTTGTTTCAAGATATGCTTTCTACAGCTGTCTTACATAGATATTAAATCTTATTTTTAGCAGATTTTATCCTACATCAACATATATTTTACTGTAGATGCCAAAACCAGTGGATAGTCACATTTGTTCTTGTTTTAAGATTTTAGTCTCAAGGTTATTAGTGTCTTCATTAATACTTTACAAATATGATCTTAAACCAAGTATCTCCATCTGCTCAAGAATTCTCAACTTATTTAAACTTCTGTTAGTTTAATAGCTATAACTCACATTTTGGTCTGGGCCTAAATCTTAATTAACAATATTTACTCAAATTAATAATGCAACTGCTCCAAATAAGATTTAAAATCCTAGAATAAATACTTAAAAGTAGTGTATTAAAACTTAAACAGGATTTTTACCATATTGAACATTCAAGTCTGTCTTGTTTCCAAATCACGTCTTGTCATAACTTGAACATGACCTAGTCACATCAAACCATATGCTGCACAAATTCCATTATTACAAGTAACACGGCCTTCGATTGCGCAGCCTGTGTTATCAATTTTGTTACTGTTGTCAGCTTCCTTCTGTTCGGACGAGGACATCATCAGCCAATTCTGATTCGAACAATGTCGAAATCCAGCATTCCAGCACATAATTAATCTTACACTGAAAAAAACAACAAGAACAAAGCAAACAGGGGCGCCCTAAAAAAGCATTTTACATCTCAATTTGCGGCGTAAATGGTTTGCTCCGCTCGAGTTATAAAAGAAGGCGCAATATTCTGACTTAACTTAACCTCCTCGCTGACTGCGTGATTGGCTTTATTTGTCGAGGTCTGAACATTTGCATCTGATAGATTTTTGTGGATATGCCAGGATAATAGGAGATAAATGGGGTTTTGGTAAGCCAAGCAAACAGAGGCTGAATGCCGAGAAAATGGCAGTTTCTAAATAAGAATAGTTGTAAAACAACTATTGGAATTTGATTGGAAATACTGTTGGGATACTAATGTAATGCGTAATGATGTAATGCGTTAAAACTGCCATAATTGTTGATGTTTCCGACAACGAAATCTAAATAATGGATTGAGCAAAGTTTAAATTGATGGTGTTATTTTGTTGGTATATTGCATACAACAGTACAGAGGGAATTTTGGATATCTTGTTTAGTTTTTTCTTTTTTAATAAGCTAGGTATAAGTGAAAACATCTTTAAAATCTTTAAAAACTTAAACACAAAGGGAGAGGGGGCAAAGGAAGAGTCAGGTCTTTTTTTTACTCTGGAACACAAGCTAAGATGCCAGAAAGATGAGATCCAAATGTATGAAATGTATGAAATGTATTAAATAATGTATCAAATATAAAATGTATGTTAGGTAAAATATCAATGTACAGCTTTTAAGGCTATTATTAGACTCAAAATGTCTTTATTGTCCCTTTTAAAATGCACTGTCTCAAAGCTGATTTGAAAGTAATGCATGGCCCTAACTTCAACAGTTTCACAGCAGGGTCACAAGCATCAGCTCCCACTCTTACGCCAGTAACTTTTCTGAAAAAGCATTAATAGACACAAAACACTGCAGGCAAATAGGGAAAATAATTAAATGTAGAGATATCAAATTACTGATTACTGACATAAAAATGAAATAAAATATATTGCAAGTTCTCCATCATTCCATGTCTGCGTATAAAAAAGGCATTTTAAGTCTAAAAAGGAAAAAAAAAAGTCTATTTTTTGGCAACGAAATCAGAACATTGGATTGAACCAGATTTGAATTTGTGGATTCATTTTGTTTATATATTTGTTAAGACTAACTTAGAGGGGATTACTATCTAGTTTCAATAAATCAGGATAGAAAATACATACTAAAAGTCCCTCCAAAAAACGTTCAAATATTGTTAAGCACATGGGAAGTCTGGAGTCTGAAGAAGCCACAAAAGTGCAGATGTTGTTGCCACAATGTGAAAAAAATGCATTTGAGAAAATGGCTCTTGGAATTGCCATTTGAATCTACGGAGACACATTGAATGTGTGCAATAATTAAACCTATTATTGTGAAGATTAGGGGGTTTTGTTTAGAGTAGGTGAAAGTTTAAATTAAGACACCAAATTGGCCATGAATCATAAAGGTCTCCCCTTAAGAACACAATTTGCATCTTAAATATAGAATTTGCACATTATAACCACATTTGGACATTAAGGAAAATGCTGCGCAGACAAAACATTTTACTCTGGAACATAAGCTAAGATGTTAAGGAGAAAACTAAGTAAACATCTCAACATTGCCTGGATTTCTGCAGTCAGTAAAGCAACAGCCCCCTGACTAACCACTGCCACATGTCCAGCTACAGTGTGTCCAGTCCAGTTTCCTCTGGCCGCAGTTGCAGCTCATTATTAGCCTGATGAGCGCAGCCCAGTGAATGACACCAGCCCATTTGTGCAAACGGCTCTCCCAGCGCTGCGCATCGATTAATCGAACAGCACGGCCGGTATCAATCTGCCTCTCTGTCAGCCCCGCGCGCGCACTCACCTCTCTGCTGCGCGTGGCTGCATTGCCATAGCAACGCTGCGAGGAGCGAGATCCGCGTCAGCTCCATTGGATCCTACGGGAAACAGCGAGGCGTAGTGTCCTCTCTGCTGCGCGACTGAAACTTTGGATCAAAACTTTCTTTCCCCCGCACTCTGCTCGGTTCGTCTCCTCCTCTTCTTCCTCTGCGCCCTCCCCCTGCCCCGCAGCTGCAGGCCACTCGGGCCTCTCAAGAACAGACGAGAATATTCACCACTCACACTGCACACAAATGACACCATTTGTCTTGTTTTGGGGTAAAAATGTCTAAGTTGAAGTGAAATGATCTGCCAGTGCAGTCAGACTTTTGCCCTTACCAAGATTTCTTCAAACAAAACAATCTTCAAAACCCTGAAAAAAGTTTTACGCTTTAATACACTAGTTTTAAGTGTTTATTTTGATATTTTAAATCTTTGAGCAAATGTTTTCTTGATTTTAGTATATATTACTTTTTCTGATTTAGGCGCAGACCAAAATGTGCTCATTTCTGGTGCATTACAACTCTTAAACTAACAACAGAATTCTAGAAGAGACGGTAATACTTATGTAGTATGTATTAAATACAATATGTAGTATTGTTTAAGACACAAAAAACTTCTAGACTAAAATCTTAAAACAGAAAAAATGTCTTTCTTTCCACTGGTTTTGGCATCTACAGCTGGATACAGCTAGATTTAGTATAAAATGTGCCTAAAATGAGATTTAACATCCATGTTAGACACCTCTAGAAAGAATATCTTGAAACAAGTAAAATAATCTTCATGAGAACTAATCTTAGTAAATGAAAACATCTAGAATCTAAACTTTTGAGATTAATATTCTCATGTTAAATTAGTTTCACTTGGCTATGAAATTCATGGTTGTAGTGAAATACATAAATAAAAAGAGAGCACCATTAGTTAGAATGCTACTGTAATACATGTTTTAATGACAGCAAGAAAGAAACATAACCAAAAAAGGTTGATATAATTGCTAAAAAGTTACATTCACAGGCTTCATCAAAGTGCTCTACTGCACTGAAAGACTGACTACATAAAAGCGCCGTGTTCAATGTCTCGCCTGGAGCTGCCACTGCCACAAAGCAGCAGAGTAAATCTGATCTTCTTCAACACGTGTTAAGTTGAGATGAGTTCCATTGGAGAAGTTTGGGAGAGAGAGTAGTGCTGCTCTGTGGTGGAGCTCCTCCTGCTGCCCCTCTGTTCTCACCACACTCTGATGTCCCACTGGAACTCTCACATGTGGAGCAAGTTTATTTGTACTATTGTGATATTCAGAATGATTCACAGTCATCAAATTACTGAAAAAGGCAGATAGAAAACAAATAGAAAGGCAGATAGAATCAATCAATAAAACATACATATAATCATTGATCAAGTTTTAAAAAGTGAAGGAGAATGCTGTTTTCAGCCGGGATTTGAACATTGGCAACGTTGAGGCCAAACAGCAAAGCCTCACTGTGTTTAGTCCTGACTCTGGGAACAGCAGGAGACCGCTCCCTGAGGTTCTTAGAGCAAGCAATGGTTTGGCTCGAGCCTGTCAAAGATGGAATGTGGAGCTTGACCACAGGTGGGCAAACTAAGGCCCAGGGGCCATATGCGTCCTGCTTACCCCTCCAATGAGGCCCTCAAAGCATGTCCATGTCCTCATATGCATTGCCTGAAATGGGAAAAAAACAACATCAGTGTTTTCACTGAAGATAAGAAAAACAATGCTTAAAGGGATGGGAATAGGATAAAAAGTATAAATACTGTGTCATTGCAAAAAAAAATCATGACAGGTCAAAATTACTGGAATAAAGATTATTTTTCCCTCATTTGAGTAATTTGGACGTGAGATGCTTAAAAAGTGCCTGAATTAAGATATTTCAGGTGGATTTTTAAGCATGGTTGGATAGTCTTGAAATAAGAGCCAATGGAACAAGTATTAATTTGCTTAAAATATGATATATTAACTTGTAGACTTCAAATAAGACAACAACAAAAACAATTGAAATGAGAAAAGTCAAAAGCAAGACAAGTCATTCTCGTTCCATTGGCAAAAGGAAGTCTACTTACCCGTCAGTCTGCCTGCCCAACCGTCTGTCTGCCCACCTGCCTGTCTTCAAGTTTGTCTCCCTGCCTCCCGAGTCCCTTGGTTCGTTTGTGTAATCCAGGTGTCCTGCTCTCCTGGTCCCCGGCCCTCCTGGTCCCCGGCTCTCCACATACAATTAAAAACGGTTACGCTTTGATTTTTGTCTAGTCTGCTTTTGGGTCCAATTCCAGTCCGAGACAGTACAAACTGGCCACTATGGACCCAGCAGACCCTGACACACCAATCAAGGCGCGGTACTTGGACAGCATGATCAACTTCTTCAAGCTCTTGTCCAGAGTCAGCAAACCTCAGCCAATCAGATTGCCCAACTCAACTCCATGCTTCAGCAACTTACAACAACCTCTCTGGATCTACTCCTCCAGTCCAGCCGGCTTCTGCGCCATTCCAGTCCTCTGCTGCATCATCCAGTATCCTGCTATCGAGGGAAGTACATATTCCTGACCCCAAGCATTACTCAGGGGACATGGGGAAATGTGGGCGGTTTCTTCTTCAATGCTTATTTGTCTTCAGTCAGAAACCTACCACTTACGCATTCATGTGCTTCCCAAATAGCTTTTGTTATGGGGAAAAGGCAAAGCGGACTGGGCAGCTGTTAAATTGCAGCGATCCTGCTATTTGCAACAATTTTGATAACTTTGAGACTGAATTGCAAAATGTTTTTGACGACCCAGTAAAGGGGAAAGACGCTTCAAAAAGACTTAATTCTGCTTAATTCGAGCCAAGGATCTAGTAGTGTGGCTGAGTACTCTGTTGTATTTAGAACGCTGGCTGCAAAGGCAGACTGGGTTGACTGTGCACTTCAATCAGTGTTAATTAATGGTCTCTCTGATCAACTTAAAGATGAACTGGCTCTCAAAGATGATTCACATGATCTAGACTACCTTGTTCATCTCAAGTCACTTCTGAAGTGGAACCTATGCAGTTGTGCCGGGCTAAGTTAACACCTGCTGAAAAGCAAAGAATACAGGCTGGAGAGTGCATCTATTATAGTCAATTTGGACACTTTCTAGTCACCTGCCCGTCACGGCCAAAAGGGCCGACTCACCAGTAAACATGGGGGCGCTGGTGAACCACATTTTTTCCATATCAGGCTCCCAAACTAAGATGGTGCTTCCTGCCACAATCTGTTTTAATGATACAAACCTACCATTTAGAGACTTGGTCGATTCTGGAGCCGAAGAGATTTTTTTAGATATTGAATTAGCTCGTCAGGCTGGTTTGGAGACTGTACCTCTGCCTTAGATGGAAGATAAATAACTAAGGTGACTCACCACACCTTTTACTGTCTGGTAACCATCAAGAAAATATACAGTTCAATCTCATCATCTTCACCACACTCACCTCTCATAATGGGTTACCTGTGGCTTAAGACTCACAATCCACATTTTGACGGGTCTAATGGGAAGATTTTGAGATGGAGTCCATTTTGTCACACTGCTTGATTAGTCAGCACTTCCTCCTGCTAGTCCTGATCTGCCTTCCCCTCTCTGAGGCTCCAGATCCTTCTAATGTGCCGGAAGAATAGCACAGCCTGGCTGAGGTTTTCAGGAAGAAATGGGCCTTGTCTCTACCACCACACAGACTATATGACTGCGCCATCAACTTCCTCTCATGGGCCACCTTGCCTTCAAGTAGACTCTACAACCTGTCTCAGCCAGAACGAGAAGCCATGGAGAGGTACATCAAAGATTCACTGGCCGCAGGTATTATTTGTCCTACTTCCTCTCCTGTCGGTGCAGGCTTTTTTTGTCAGCAAGAAGGACAAGACACTTCGTCCTTGCATAGACTTTTGTGGATTGAACATATCCATTGCCGATCCATCAACTCAGCTTTTCTGCCCTTACACGGAGCTACAGTGTTTTCTAAACTCGACCTACGAAATTCCTATCACCTTGTTCATATTCAGGAAGGCGATAAATGGAAAACTGCATTCAACACTCCGCTTGGACATTTTGAATAGGTTGTTATGCCGTTTGGATTGACCAATGCCCCAGTAGATTTCCAGGCACTTGTCAATGACGTTCTAAGAGACTTCATGAATCAGTTTGTGTTTGTTTATTTGGATGAAATTTTAATTTTCTCTTGTTCATTCATGCCCGGAAGGTCCTCCAGCGGCTCTTGGAGAACAAACTATTCCATCTAATCCATCTAAAATTCTTGCTGTTGAAGAGTGGCCCCGTCCGGAAAACTGTAAAAGGTTGCAGAGATTTCTTGGGTTTGCCAATTTCTTTTATAAGAAATTACAGTCAAGTTGCTTACCCTTTAACTCAGTTAACATCTTCCAAAGTCGCCTTCACTTGGTCACCTGAAGCAGAGCATGCCTTCTCCAATTTAAAGCAACTTTTTACCACCGCACCAGTTTTAATTCAGCCTAACCCGTCCCTGCAATTTGTAGTAGAACTTGATGCCTCTGACATTGGTGTTGGGGCAGTTCTGTCTCAGTGGTTTTCCGCAGACCAAAAATCACATCCTTGTGCCTCCTTTTCTAAACGCCTGTCTCCTGCTGAACAGAAATATTCAATTGGTGACTGGGAACTTCTGGCTGTAAAGTTGGTGTTGGAGGAGTGGAGATATCACTTAAAAGGTACTGAACTTCCCTTTGTTGTCATATATCCAATCAGCAAAACGGCTAAACTCCAGGCAGGCTGGCTGGGCACTTTTCTTCGGCAGGTTCAATCACCTCCTCTGACTCTCCTAACTCCGTTGACCGCATCCTTCTTCCATCTTGTGTTATGGCATCCATTGCCTGGGAAATTGAGAGCACAGTAAAAGAGGCTCAAAGGACTGAACCAGATCCAGGTAAAGGACCACCTAACTGCCTATTTGTTCTACAGTCCGTTTGTTTCCAGGTGCTCCAGTGGGGGCACATCATGTTTTGCTTGCCATCCAGGTATTGGACGTACTCTTGCCCTGCCTAAATGTATGTTTTGGCCTGCTCTGTGTGTGCTAGGGGGAAAGTGACCAATCAACGCCCTGCTGGACAACGCCGTCCATGGCCTGTACCTGGTCGCCCTTGGTCTCACATTGACCTCGACTTTGTGTCTGGACTTCCACTTTCCATGAGTAACTCTTTTGTTCTAAGCATTGTTGATCCCTTTTCCAACTCTGCACATTTTTTAGCTCTCCCAAAACTACCATTAGCTCAAGAAACATCAGAATTGTTGGTCCAACATGTCTTCTGTTTACATGGTACTCCTTTGGACATGGTTTCTGATATAGGTCCAAAATTCACTCTCGTAAGTTTGGAGGAGTTTCTGCAAAGCCCTGGGAGCGAGGGTTAGTCTGTTTTCTGGGTTTCCCACTCAAACTAATGGCTAGTGCGAGAGAAAAATCAGGATCTGGAAGCTGCTCTTTGTTGTGAGGCTGCTCAGAACACTGCAACCTGGAGCCAGTACCTTTCATGGGTGGAATATGCTCACAGCAAGTGGGGATTGTCACAATGTGCAGCCTGGTCTGTGTTTTGTTTTGTTCCTCTTCTTCCCCTCCCCTTTGTGTTTTGTTTGTCCCCACCTTTGTGGGCGTGGAGGATCCTGGGCAGAACAGCACATCTGGTTTATCACCAGCAGCACAGCTTCCTCTCATCATCAAATCACCACCAGTACTAGAGGCTTGGCTTTCCAGCAGCTCCTCGCCGGTTTGTTTGTGACATTGTACATGTATGTACAGTACTTGTTTGGTACTGTACATACCAAACAAGAGAGAAAAGGTATTTAAGGCATCTTGCACATTTTTGTCCTTTTTGCATATTCTCTGAAGAGTGGCAGCATGGGAGCCTAAAGACCTACAACATCATCTTTGTTGCAGATGGTGTCACTGTGCATCATTCAACTATTCAGCGCACTTTACACAAGGAGATGCTGCATAGGAGAATAATGCAGATGAAGCCTTTTCTGCCACATGCCTCAAACAGTCATGTTTTTGCTAAAGCACATTTGGACAAGCCAGCTTCATTTTGAAATGAGGTGCTGTGGGCTGATGAAACGCACATCGAGTTTGGACATACCAAGGGGCAGTATTCATGGAAGAAAAAGTACACAGTATTCCAAGAAAAAAACTCTTGCTGCCCACAATCAAATGTGGTTGTGGTTCCATCATGCTGTGGCCAGTGCAGGTGCTGGGAATGGTGTTAATGTTGAGGGTTGCTAGCCTGGGCACGCCCATACTGCTCCTCGGCAACTGAAGCTCAACAGAGAAGGGGTGATGCAACAGGACAACGACCCAAAGCATAAAAGCAAATCAACAACAGAATGGCTTAAACAGAAGAAAATATTCCTTCTGGAGTGGCCCAGTCAAAGTCTTGACTTCAACCCGATTGAGATGGTGTGGCATGACCTCAAGAGAAAAATTCACACCAGACATCCCAAGAATATTGCTGAACTGAAACAGTTTTGTCAAGAG
>JAADKR020094227.1:0-10524 GCA_011763505.2 Lythrypnus dalli | reverse complement strand
CTGTTAGGCTGATATGGCACTAAAACGTCTCGAAGATAGATTGGAGTTGTGTCCTTTATGACCTTTTAAGTAAGGAGAAGGATTTTAAATATAACACTAAACTCAAAAGGATGTGCATGGTCATGGTAAATGGTCACATTTTTATATAGCATCTTTCTACTTGCTTTAGTGATGACCAAATGAATAGTATAAAATCAGTGCTTTGATAAAATATTACGGTACTTAAAAAAAAACCTTTATTAAAGTTATAAAAATCAAATGATTTAATTTGAAACAACAACAAAAACTCAAATCCACAATCCGAGAAGTCCGAGAAGTTGTGATATTGGGCAATACAAAACTGACTAACTAACTTGATAATAAAACATTTGATTTGTATACTTTTAATTTAATTGTGGCGGCACGGTGGTCCAGCCGTTAGTGCTTGTGCTGCACAGCTTCAAGGTTTGTTAGTAAGAGGGTCTGCTGGCGCCGTTGTGATGGCTGCCACCCCTCTCTGGTCTGCCCCAGGGAAAACCGCCATAACTGATTCAATGCAACACAACCTTCTGTAAAGTGCTTTGTATGACGTCCGTGTCTGTGAAACGTGCTATATAAATAAAGATCTTAATCATTATCATATTGTACTCATAGTGCTAATATTTTGTTATTTATTTATACATATTTTTACATTTCCTTAGAAGTCATTTGAACAGTTGGTTGTGGGCAAGAAGTGACATACAAGTGGGTAGACCATTTTAACTCGTGCTGTTTATATCATGTTATATCAATGAGAAATCATGTCAATATCAAAAACTTAAAAAAAAAAAATCGTTTTCCCCTCCCCATTTTACAAAGTAACGTTAGGATCAATACTTAGTTACCACATTAAAACTAAAACAATAATTTATTAACCTATTTAGATTTTTTAAAGCCTGTTTATTGATCAGTTTAATGACAATACTTGCATTAAAAGAAACGAGTGGACATGTCTTTGCATCGTTGACGACGTGTTGTCTCGATCTCTCTCCAGCAAAGGCGACTTGGAACCGCGTGAGCTCCTCTGTCTCTCCCAGCAGACTTCGGTGGACAGCGGAGGTGGACAGCGCCCTCTTGCGGCTGCTCGTGCGCATGGCAGACAGTGACGGTCTTCTGAGGCTCTTGGCTCAGACTGCAGAGCTGTGAGGACGTTCTGCCCACAAGCCGCCGGTACAGGCCCAGAGAGGGTTAGGAGGAAAAGTAAAACACTCTGACTGATGTGACATTTCCTTTTAGATTCTTTGCTTTAGGTAAACTCTACAATAGCCACGGAAAATATCAAAATGCCATCCAGATACTGTCACCAGTGCATACATTAAACGCCCTGTATGAGATATGTTATTTATTAGACCCGAGCCAGGACGCAGTTTTTGCTTGATTTCTTCTTATAATGTATTTTTTTTCTCCGTCTGTGATCTCAATTTTCACCCCCTAAATGTCATCAGTCATCAAAATTTGCAGAGGTATTTGGACTGCGTGAAAATGTATGGAATTGGCTGAAATACACATGTTGAATGCAAAAAGGCTCAGCAGCGCCACCTGGAGGTTGACCCCTATCCATTTTTAACAAGCTTTTTTTGGCATAGGCCAATTTGGGTGGGCGACAGTGATAGAGCACAAAGAGGCAGTCCCTAAACATAATTATACATATTATATCCGCCCTCTGACGCACAGGAAGTCGGCCATTTTGGATTGAAATCCTAGAGACGAGTTTGCTCACCGGATGTTTTAACAAACTAGTCTTAGATTTTTAGGCAGGATGAGCTCATACTTAGCCATTACCATTTATAGACATGGGGCTACAATAATCAGCCATTTGTTTTTATAAGTGTTAAAGTTTTTACGTACCACCACAACAAAAAATCATGCTTTTTCCCCGTATCTTTGACTGCACCTGGCCGCCACGAGCTCTATCCAATTGCACTCCCATTCAGGGGACATCAGGCCACCCAGGGCCTGAACAGACTGACCCTTATAAATATATATACTTTGAAAATTGCATTTTTAATGATTTGCGTGCCACATTGCATGTATATTCTACACAACACAATATACCAAAATATATTACACACATGCCATATTTTGTAAAATGTGGGCGTGGCCAAGGAAAATGTTTCACCAACAGTAAAATCTGTTCAATAATTCACACATGCTCTGTTCAATTTGGTTGGAAATTACATAACTCATACACTAGATGAGCCTGTTTAGATCACTAAGATCACTTTGATCAGTGATGAGCCAGGCTATTGCGCCCCTTGCTGAAATGTATGAACTTTTTTTGGGGGTTAAAAAAGAAACAGTTTTGCAGAAATGTCTGTGACTTTCTAGACAATTCCAGTAAGTGTCAATGCCCAAAAAGCTAATAAGATCTACTCCATATTTTGAACAGTTTGAATTGTATTAGGCCCGAGCATGGGAGTACGTCCAACCAGTCCACATGTTTGTGGATCTGGAGAAGCCGTTCGACGTTCCTTGTGGTGTCCTGTGGGGGGTGCTCTGGAAGTGTGGGGTCAGCATCTTATCAATAAAAAACCAAGAAAACGCTCAAATAGGACTATTTAAATTAATTCATGACCAGCAGAGGGCAGATTTGCACACAAAAACTCATTTCAACACTTTCTCAACACTCAAAACACTTTCTCCCAACTTTCCCATCAAAAATCATGTTTTTTCTTCCCGTCCTCCCACTTATGGAGACGTACCCCACAAGGCCAGAAAAAAATACTTGGAGTTTTTGATCAATGAGTCGACCAGCGAGGTTGGCAGAAGGCATGGTCTCATTGGCTCTTGAGTGAGTGATCTGACAGCTGTGATGGTGGATGTGCTCTAGGAAGCTGGACATCACACCCTCTTGGCCCAGGCCTATGTGTCCGTGTGGAGGACCAAGAGGATGTGGAGATGAGGGGGAAGCTGTGACGGCTGCTGTGGGACTCACACCTTTACGACGTCTCTGCTGTTTACGGTCAGAACACAGACAGTACGAAGATAGAGAATTTGATGGACATCTATTTTAAACAACCAGATTTACTTAATGACACTGAAATATGAACATGGGGAGGCACTGCATGCATTTTTTGTTTCAATTTTCGGGTCTTGGGCCTGTTTGGTCTCTTAACAAAGAGACTTTCACTTACTCTGCGCAAAAAACACAGTATCTCATTATTGCACTGATTCAATGTTTCAGACTGACTGACGGAACTTTTTTGCAAGGCAAATTTTGAATTCTTGCAGTTTTTCACGAATACCTAGTTTATTCAAATCCTAAACAAAATGTAACATCTCCTCTGAAAATTTTTGGAACTAATATTTCAACAAAATATTATATTATATAATATACAATTAAATCTGGCTTAATCCATTATTTCCATATTGTAGTTGAAAATACGGGCAATTTTGGCAATTTTTACGCTTTTTAAAAGATGATTTTTATATGAAAATATAAGATGACAAAACCAGCAATAAATTTGTTTTTCTCATAATTATGTCAGTAGTCTTCGATAAAAGGCTAATAACTATACTATAACTGTAAATGTCCTACTGATAGATATTACAATATTTAATGCTGCTTTCTGGACACGTTGTAGAGTAATTTTGCCAAGTTCTAACAATGGTGTATATTTTTGTTGTTTCCATATGGTTCATACTCTTTGTCTCGTTCACAGATGCAGTACGGGACGCAGTCATGTGATGTGTGCCATTAAGCTCTGACTGCACCTGCGCTGTGCTAACCACTCGGTAACACATAAACCCTAAAGGTGTCACGTAGCAGAACACTCACACTCAATAATGCATTTTGAAGTGCCTTTTGTAAATCTAGAAAAGAGGCAACATTTACTTGCCTTTTTACTTACAGTTGAAATACATGTTCAATTCTGTGTTTGTATTTTGGGTCCGATTTCTGGGAATCAAACCTGAAACCTTGTTAATCGGAAGCAAGCAATACAAGCTATACCTTTGGCATGAATGTAGCCTAGGGACTTGTATTTCAGAAAATCTCCTTTGCTGCCACCAAAATTCAATATTTTCCAACCCAATCCACTTCACTTCTAGCACATTTAAAAGACATGACCAAAGTGCTGCACATAGTTAAATAATAAAACAAACAAAACAAGTTATTTAAAGTAATAAGAAGCAACAACACCAAATAAGAACAACTTTAAAAAACAATTAAAACAATACAATTCAATAAATAGCTACCAGTAATTTAAAATCAATAAGTTAAATAAAAGACACAAAGGATCACCGTTGACAAGAAAATAAAAGTGAGTCTTAATTCTTTGAAGGTGGAGGCTGCTGTGATATTCCAAGACAGTGCCTAATGATCCATTTTCTGTAAATGAGACAGATGTCAGACCCTGACAATGATTTTAATTTTTAGTAAAAATTGATTGATTTAACTTAATTTTTTTGTCCCAACTCGGGCCCATTTGGTCTCAGGACCCAAAACGATATGCTTGGCCAGGTCATAAATGATAATTTGGACTCAATGGACTGCCAGGTTAAATTAAAAAAAAAAAAACGTAAATATAGTAGTAGCAGTAGTCAATTAAATAATTAAAGATTCAATCATGAAATATTTTTCTAATGACAAACAAAGCAAATGTGTCCATGATTTCATATAACTCAAAACTGAAAGGCTTAAAGCTAAAGTTGATGCTTTTAACTCTATATTTAAAGTAATACTTCATCAAGTAAATCACAAAAATACAGCTAAATAAGTAAAGTAATAGCTTCATTATTTATTAATTTAGTCTTCCTGAGCTGTGTATATCTTTTTAAAAGCTTCCTTGTTTTTATTGATCCTCCATGTCCAATTTCAGACCAAATTTGACTTCTTTTGACTTTATTTTCCACTGTAGCAGAGTTATGGCATTTTGCATCAGATATTCTGATGACAACATAAATTAAATTACATTTTGCGATCAAGGTTTTTTATCCTTCAAACAAATAGGCACAACAGATTAAAAAGGTCATTGAAAATTGATATGTGACAAAGACCCAGAGAGCATTTCTACCAAAATTCCCACTTGAATTACAAAGCAAACATCATTTTTCCTAATCTGCCCCACCTAAAACTTAAGAAAGTAACAACCACATTCTCTCCATAGACAGCCCACTTTCACATCCTCTTGTATTTGTGTCTTTTATAATCATATTCCTCATGGCTTTTGCTTTCCAACCCAATAATTTCTCCACATCAAACTGTATTATTCAGCGCACATGCAGCTCAGACACATTTCCTCTCTGCAGAAACAACACTGTGTAAATAGCTAGTTCCAAAATGCTAAAAAAGCCAACCTTGCACTTTCTGTGGCGCTGTCTGGGGCAATTTCTCTTATGCCCGGCCAGAACAGTGCCCTGCGCAGGACAGTTGGGGACATTTCTCTCACTGTTGAACGTACAAACCATATGTGGTAAGGAGAGGAAGTGTATAGACTGTCAGGCCATCATACTTTCCTCTGGCACTGTGGATTTGACTTCATATGGACGCAAATAGAAAAGAACAGTCTGCACGTGACGGGCTGGAGTTATCAAAAATTAAGTCAAAATCTCACGAATTGTGCTTAGGAAAAATAGATTAGAGTCTGTACTCAAGATAAAGTGCAATTTCTAAATGAAGTTCATGTCTCGGGGTCCCACTCTGAATACATTTCTCCGATATAAGACATCAATACTCCTACCTATTTTTCATCTATCCTCTTGGACACTATTGTTTTTTTCTCTAACACCTACTACAAAAAAGACGCACAATCGAGTTCCCCTTTGGGCAGGGCCCTCCACGATGAAGAGATTCTGAAATCTCAACACTTTTCAGGTAAAAAGAAAAAAAACATGACCCATCGTAATATACCGATACTCAATCACTCGCATAATATATAGGACAGGTGGCTATATTCAGTGATTCTCAAACTGGAGTCTCTTAGCTATGTTTAGTAAGTTCTTTTAAAAAATGGAACTCACTTATAATAATTTTAATGATGTGACAATCTGAAATATTTATAATTAGTGATGGAAATAGACTGAGAAACCCTGGACACTCATTTGAAATGTTTTCAAACTGTACTGTACATTTTCATCAAAATCAGCTCAATGAAAGACTAAACGTGTAAGTTTCCACCTCTGGTTGGAACAAACCACTCATCGGTACCTAAATAACATCTGTGGCTGGACATTACTGCCATATCATCAGGAAACATTGCACACAATAACATATAAACTACAGCTGTGTGGAATTACTGTGAATGGCATTCAGCACAGTTTGCCTACTCTTATAATTGAGTCATGAATACTATATTCTGTGGTATTTTTGGACAAGATTTCATGACACGCCTTTGTTGTTGATTCCAACCTCCAGTTCATGATAGAAAAGATCATGACGGATGTGTAGCGTTGGTAAAGTTTTCTTCAAAAATTATGTGACTGTAAGAGAATAAAAAAATAGTTCATATATGTTTGAACTTGTCGTTTGAAGATGTGCAAATCGTTAATAGCCTCAAATTGCCTTCACTACAAATCATTTAATGGCAATAGTGTTGTGTTTTAGCCTTGTTTAAGCTGCTTGATCAATCAATCAATCAAGCTATATTTATATAGCGCTTTTCGTACATAAAATGCAACTCAATACTTCGAGTCATCTGCTGACAACAATGGCCTTATGTTTGGTTGACAAAACATATATTCATAGTGCAAAATCAAATCATGCACATTTGAAACAGTAAAGACAAGTGTCACAGGTTTGGGTTTTCGGAAAGTGAGTATGGCAGCAGAGTTGTGACCGATCATATTTTTGGCATAGTTCTGGCATCATTTCTCTGAGAAGTTTTCAACTTGTTCAAAATGCAGCTGCAAGATTATTAACAAGGACAAATAGGAGGGAGCACATTACTCCTGTCCTCAAGTATCTCCATTTGCTTCCTGTTGAGTCTAGAATTAAAATTAAAATCCTTCTCCTTACTTATAAGGTCATAAAGGACACAGCTCCAATTTATCAAACAGAGCTTTTCGCTCTCAAAATGGAGCGCTTTTGGAAACTCCACGAATCTGTAAAAGCACAATTGGAGGTAGAGCCTTTAGTTACCAAGCTGTCCCCTGTCTCCTGTCCCACTCCTCCTGCAGAGTGGGACAGGTGGATCTTTAGTGATGAACTTCGGCTCTGGGGTCTTCAGTGATGGACTTCAGCTCTGGGATCTTTGGTGATGGACTTCAGCTTTGGGGTCTTCAGTGATGGACTTCAGCTTTAGGGTTTTCAGTGATGGACTTCAGCTTTGGGGTCTTCAGAGATGGACTCCGCAGCGCAGTATCCGGCTGTAGCTGATCAGCCAGGTCACCCTTTCAGCCCCTTGAGGCAACGTATGTTGTGATATTGGGCTACACAAAACTAACTTAATTGATTGGCCTAGATTTAATTGTGTACATATAACAGAGAAACTGTGAACCTTGCATAAAAGAACAGAACAGAAAGGTAAATAAACTATTTGAAAGTCACAAAGACTGATTAAGATAGTCCAGTCATTCCTCCAATTTGGTCTGGGGCAACCGGAGAGACCAACAGGGCAGCGTCTTGGTGGCTTCGGGTTTCAGTCTTCTCTCCACCAGGAGCGCATGCAGTTTCCTCACCCGGGTCCCATGCATTTCATCAACTTTTCCCCCTCGGAGCTGCTCAATGAACCTCCTCCGGCTCCTCCACGGCACCCACACACAGTCCAGGACATCCCAAGGCCAGGAGCCAGGACCCCAACCATTGGCCTGCGTGCCTGGTTGTGCTGGTCCTCATGCTATGTGCGCCATCCGCTGCCGCTTCAATGTGCCAAACATATACGTTGAAAAATATAGAGTGAAAAAAGAAATCAGCATCTAACCTTGGTATGTATGTTTAAGCTAACAGCTAATGAAGTAATTATTTTAAATGAATAATTGTGGTCAGATTTTAAGATTGTTAAGGGTGTAGCGCCCAGCTGAATTAATGCATGTACAAGTGGAATGTGCCTTCTTAATTTTTCCATATAGTGAATAAAAAGACCCCATGTCCCATTTAGCAATTCAGGATGGTCTGACTGTTCCATTTGACATTTTTAACCAGGGATCTCTCACCAGTGGCTCGCCAGCCCTAGCTTCCCAGAGCGGTGCTACATCTCTTCAAGTCTTTCTAGTCATAAGTCCAAGTCATAATTTAGTCATAATTTTCTTTTTGTTTAACTCTCCAAATATTTCTGTCAATGTGATTTGAAATTGTAAATGTGAAATGAAACATCATCTTAGCTGCAAACATGTAGCTTGTAGTTTAAAACTAAGAACTTCAGTTTTAAAAATGTCCTGCTTCTCAGTAATAGGAAAAGGCATGAGCTACAATTGAATTTTATCCAGGAAACACAGATTTGAGCGCAACAGAAGGATCGGAGGTGGGGGTGGTCTCCACTTACAAGAATCTGGGACTGCAGCTGGACAACAGGCAGAGCTGGGCTGCCAAGATGGATGCAGTTTATAAGAAGGGCCAGAGCAGGATGCACTTCCACAGGAGGCTGGTCTTGTTCAGGGTCTGCTCGAAGTTATTGTACATGTTTTACCAGTCCACTTTTTCCAGTGTCCTTTTTTTGCATCTAACACCAAACAGCAGCATGAGGGTGTACAAATATGCATTAGCAGAATTAGCAGAGTTATTAAGTGTTCACGAGTCTTATGGCAGAGTCAAAGGAACTGTTCTTGTGGCAGAAGGTTCTAGTCCGAATGGACCGTAGACTCCTCCCTGAGAGGAGAGGTCAAACAGTGTCCAAGGTGAGAAGGGTCGGCTGTGATCCGTCCTGCACGCCCCCTGGTCCTGGAAAGATGGCAGCTTACAGCTGATCACCTTCTCAACAGCGCGTATATTGTGCTGCAGTCTGTACCTGTCCCTGGTGATGGTGCCAGCGTACTACTCAGTCATGGAGGAGGTGAGGATGGACTCGAGGATGGAGATGTAGAACTGCACCAACATCTGGGTTGGCAGCTTGTGTTTCCTCAGCTGCCACAGAAGAACCTCCTCTGCTGGACCTTCTTGATGGGGGAGCTGATGGTCAGCTCCCACTTGAGGTCCTGGGTGATGGTGGTGCCCAGGAAGCGAAATGAGTCGTTAAATATATCAAATAGGAGACAAACACAGTGATATTTGAGACGTGAAACGAAGTGTATAGAATTTACAGAAAGTGTGCAATAATTGTTTAAACAAAATTAGGCAGGTATGTAAATTTGGGCACCACAATAAAAACATGTCATTTTACTAATTTCAAAACCTTTAGAACAAATTATTGGAACTCAAAATTGGTTTGGTAAGCTCAGTGACCCTTGACCTCCATACACAGGTGAACCCAATTATGAGAGAGTATATAAGGGGGGGAATTGTAAGTTTCCCTCCTCTGTTAATCTTCTCTGAAGAGTAATGACAATGGAGTCTCACAAGAACTGTCAAATGACCTGAAAACAAAGATAGTTCACCATCATGGATTAGGGGAAGGATACCGAAAGCTGTCTCAGAGATTTCAGTTGTTTCGACAGTTGGGAACATACTGAGGAAATGGAAGACCACAGGCACAGTTCAAGTTAAGGCTCGAAGTGGCAGTCCAAGAAAAATCAACATGGTCTTGCTGCAGATGGAGTCATTGTGCATCGTTCAACTATACTTTACACAAGGAGAGGCTGTATGCAAGAGTGGTGTGGAGGAAGCCTTTTCTCCGTGCACATCACAAACAAAGCCGCTAAAGGTACGCTAAAGCACATTTGGACAAGCTGGCTTAATTTTGGAAAAAGGTGCTTTGGACTGATGACACTAAAATTTAGTTAGTTGGGCATAACAAGGGGCATCATGCATGGAGGAAAAAGAACACCTGCTGCCTAAAGTAAAAGTTGGTGGTCCATCTTGCTGTGGGGCCAGTGCAGGGACAGGGAATCTTGTTAAAGTTGAGGGACGCATGGATTCCACTCAATATCAGCAGATTCATTGTCCTGGAATCAGTGACAAAGCAGGAGCTGCGCCAGGGCTGGATCTTTCAACAAGACGACCCTAAACGCTGCTCTAAGGCATTCATGCGGAGTACATTTATGCAAGTACAACTTTCTGGAATGGCCATCTTAGTCCCCAGATCTGAATATTATTGAAAATCTGTGGTGTGACTGAAAGAGCTGTCCATGCTCGGAAACCATCAAACCTGAATGAACTTGAGATGTTTTGAAAGGAAGAATGGTCCAAAATACCTTCAACCAGAATCCAGACTCTCATTAGAAGCTATAAGAAGAGTTTAGAAGCTGGTATTTCTGCAAAAGAAGGATCTGTTAAATATTTAGTTTATTTTTTGTATTATTTATTTTGTTTATGCACCTGCCTAATTTGGTTTAAACAAGTATTGCACACTTTCTGTAAATTCTATAAACTTAGTTTATAGAATATATATATATATATATATATATATGTTTTTTTCATCCTAAGAACCAATGATTTATAAATAAATAAAATCATGAAAATCAACAAGGTTGCCC
>JAADKR020094027.1:0-10524 GCA_011763505.2 Lythrypnus dalli | reverse complement strand
TTCTTTTATATATATATATATATATTACACTGCAGTTCTCTACATTTTTGAACATTTTAGGCATCACCTAGCCTGGGAACACCCATACCACTTCTCATGCTGTATTTCATTTCTCTCTGTGTTTTTTTCTCATTTAATTTTTGTCGCACTGAAAACGTCAGCAGGTAAAACTGATAGGATTAGCAAATGGTGCGTTCCAGGCAACTTGGATCTGGGAAATTTCCGACTTCTGAGAAAAATGCATTGGAACGCCACTCAAACTGGGAATTAAGGGAAAAAGTCCACTTAACATCACATTAGCTCCTGTTATAGCACGATAGCCGATCTCTTTATTGCGTGTGTCGTGGAGAATGTGGCGCTCCATAGTTACTGGTCGCAGGCACTGGCTCAGCAGCTGTGTGCGTGCAAGAAAGCAAGCCAGTCACAAGATGGCACCCTTTGTGTTTGTAAAAATGTGCTCTTTAAAATAAAAATGGATTTGATTGGATCAATGGATTTTTGATCAATAATTCTAATGATACAAATTATTAAACAAATTTGGTTGTTGTTTTGTTTTAATTGTATTTCAAAGCCTTCATGACATGGCCAGGCGAGCCTGCTACATGTCCCCCTGCAGTTTACTTGACACATCCCATAAATATGTTTAAAAGTACGTTTTGTGCTAGAGTGATGATATTTGGCAAAGGTGTGAATTTTGTAATGTATTTTAAGATATCAAAAGTGAAATGGAAAAAAAAATCAGTAGTAGTGTGAGAAAATCAAACACAAAACAGAATGTGAAATTTTGATAATGAAATTTGTCATTCAGCGGCTAAACAATACGCACATAAAAAAAGGATAATTTAGTTATTTTATCTGAGGTGTTTTTTGAGAGACACAATTCCCATAGAGTTGTAATCTGGTAGAGCTGTATCCTGCACCTTCTTTTTTGTGTGTGTTTCCTGTGGGTGTGTCTTTGGGTGTTTTGGCAAAGGTGCGGGCAATCAGCTCTGGGATGACTCCACTATTTAAGCTCCAGTCACACTATCTCTGTGTGTCATGTCCTTACATTGTCCAGGTAAATGCACATTTTTTTGGTCTACTTGTCCTGTTTTATACTTGCTTTTTACCATGCATATTTTATAAGTCTATTTGTTTGAATGTTTTTTGTTTCCCAACACGCCTTTCCTGAGTGGATATGAGTTGAGGTCTATGAATAGGAGAAACAAAAATGGTGGTGGTGTTGCAATGTATGTGGACATGAATTTCAAATTATAAGGTGGTGAAAAATCTGTTAACTGTGGTAGACATTGAATGTAGAACAATAGAGATAAGCAGAGCAAAAAATAAAAATATCATTGTTAGTTGTGTATATAGAACACCAGGTTCACATAGACATATTTTAAAACTGGTTGGAGGAATATATTGCAAGAACAAATCATAAAGTTCTGTTAATGGTGACTTCTAGCCTGGCCGCATTAGACAGACATCCTCAAGATGTTGGGTTTGGGGAAGCTTCTTTGGCTGAGGGGCGGGAGATACGTTTGTCATTCACATTCCTCGGCGTGCTATTGGATAGCGCTAGGACGAATCAACGCAATGAAAAGGATTACGTAACCAGAGCGCCGGAAGAGAACTTTAGCTCCGCAGAAAATTAAAAGTGGCTACAAAGATTGGTAACATGAAATGGAGCTCAGCGATTGTCTTTTCTGTAAGAATTTAAGGGTTGCGGGTGTGTTGGCACATTCTTCAAACTACTTTGACCCAAAGAAAACCACAAGCATTGCTGAAAGACTGCAATGATGGTGTGCTTACTGCTGAAAGCGTCGTGCCTCTGATATGAAATATTTTAGCCCGCCCTCCGACTTCGGGCTCTCCTCTTTGCAATATGATTGAAACAAGATCCTCTAGACCACCGACACCCAGGTGCCCTTTGGGACATGCCCAGTAGCCCTTGAGACCCTTTCTAAGAAATAAAAATAGTTAATTTTCTTGTATTGGACTCTTCAAAATACAGTTATTTCTGTTCTTTTTGCTCTCTTTCTAGTGCTGTTAATCCACATAGAACACAAAACTCAGTATATTTAATCAGCTCCTTACCTCTGTGGAGTCCTAGTCTCCGATTTATCCTATATCCTCTTCAACTTTAGCGCACTAGCTGGCTGACTAGCATAGCCAGCTAGCTTAGCTATGGGCGGACCTTCAGCTTCTTCTTTCGCGCTTTCTCTGTATGTCGAGTCAGAACCCGGCCTCATTCACGGATGATGGAAGCAGTTGCGTTAAATGTGACAGAGTTAGAGGAGTGGCTGCACAGACTCGAGGCCAAGAAGAGTGTTAGCTTTAGCGAGGTAGTCTTTTCCCTCAGGAGGAGGGTTCTTGCCCACCTCAAAAGATGCCGTAAAGTATGGGTAGACTCACGCAAGGCCTTGCACTGTACAACTCAGCAAAACAAGAATATGGCAGATGTTAGAGATTTTATTCTTTATTGCTTGAGTGTCAAAGCTTTGCTGTGCTATTGAAGCTGTTAAAGGATTTATACACATGTTCTGAATAATGATGTGTAGTCTGAGCAACACATAATAACAGAATGTACTGAGCTGAAGGAGGGACCGAAACTCCGCGGTTGAGCGCATCCAGTAGATAACGGGCTGGAAACCAGCCCAGACCGGTCCTCTGTGGGGGCGAGGACTGGACTGTCGGCTGATGAGCTACAGAGCTTCTGAAAATGGGAAAGTGCAGCATGATGTTGAGATGAGGCGTTGCCTTATATGGTATTGTTTAATCTGTACGACTAAACAAACTGTCAGGCGTATCTGCGCATGTGCCCATGTTATGCTTGAATAAAACCCAGTGTAAACGGACACACCTTCTCGACTGGGTACTTGACCTGGCAGTGATGGTTTCACAGTAGGCTCCCCCGTGATCACGAAAAACTACAGCCTGTGTGAGGTCTCTAAAGTTACTGGAGATACAGAGTTAACCTTGCAAGGTGAAGTGTTTCTGTTCCTTATTTTGCATGGTGGTTCAAATGCTCTTGTGTTGATGTAATTCCCTGACAGAAATTGGTCCTTCGAGCCGGATCGTGATTCTCCGTGGAGGGCGCGGACTGAGGATTGGAGAAGAGTCTGGCCAGACCCGGTGAAAAACCGACGCAAATCCCACTCACCGTCCTCTTCGCAGATGATCGATCGGTCCAGTGAATAAAGACACCATCGAAAAAAGGTCAGAAATTTCTCTTAAGTTAGAGAGTCAGAACATAGTTAGTTGTGGACCAGTTAGTTGTGTGAAGTGTGTTTGGTTTGTGTGGCGGAAACACCTACACGTAGTAGGACCGCATGGGACGGGAGTAAAGACTTAGTAAAATCAAGTCAATACTTATAAAACGTCACAAAAGTTGCCGCGATAATGTCGGACCGTAAAATTATACAAGCAAAAGGGGATGATTCCGACGACAGTGAGACGGAGACCAGAGTCTTCGCATTAAAAATCAGAAAACCTAAAGCCAAAAAGGCTCCAGAGAGAAAAACAGAGAAAAAACCAGAAGCTGAGTTGGAGCCTGGAAAATACATGAAAAAATATTTCCCGGGATCCACCCAGTTTCTGTCAAAATGGAAGAGCAGATATGGATTTCAACCGACATTCGAGATAAAACCACTAGATGATTTATTGACGAATCTGTCACTAAAAGATGGACTGAACGGAAAACACAAATTTGCGCCAGGAAAACAAACCATGTGCGCTCGGCTCTGGAAGAGCGAGGCACAAAAGAGGTGTAACCAAGAAAGACAAGCTGAACAAAATCAAGAAAGAACTAGGAGTTATTCCCCAGGGCCTGTGGAGTTTAGGTTCCGCGGATGTAGGATTAATGGCAGGCGCAGCGCCAGTCCATATCCAAGGAAAATCTGAACACAGACCGCGCGTGCGCCAATATCCACTAAAACCAGACGCAGAGCAGGGAATAGCTCCTACAATTGATGCCTTACTAAAAGCAAAAATAATCAGAAAAGCTCCTGATGTAACATGTGTAACTCCAATATTTCCTGTGAAAAAAGCCCCACCCTCCACAGCGTGGCGGATGGTGCAATACCTAAGAGCTGTAAACGAAGCTGTAGTTCAGCGTGCACCAAATGTGCCTAACCCGCACACACTACTAAATTCAATACATCCAGATGCAAAATATTTTAGTGTTATTGATCATTCTTCTCAATACCATTAAGCAAGGAAAGTCAAAACTGGTTCGGCTTCATATACAGAGGAAACAAATATACGTTCAACAGATTACCCCAGGGTTACGGGGAATCTCCAACGATATTTTCACAAAGTATTATTAGACTAATGGCTGATTTTCAGCCACCAAAAGGAAGTCAAATCTTGATATACGTCGACAACTAATAACTAATAACTAACGAAGATCAAAGAAATTAGCACTTCTAAAATATTTGGAGAAAACAGGAAACGTCAGCAAAGAAAAATTACAACTATGGAAAACAGAGGTGAAATATTTGGGACATATATTAACAAAGCAGGGACGAAAAATCAGTGAAGTCTGCAAAACAGCAATTATGAATGCACCTAAACCAATAACGAAAAAACAGATGATGTAATTTCTGGGCCTGTGCAACTACTGCAGATCATGGATCACGGACTATGCCTACAAAACTAAATTATTAATGGCTCTAATCCATAAAACACCGATGGCCATGCAAGGCAAAATAATTTGGACAACAGAAGCGGAAACTGCGTTTTGTGATCTAAAAAAGGCCCTTATGTCAGCAGCAGTTTTACATTTACCTAATTATGAAAAGCCATTTTTCCAAACTTGTGATACACGTCATGGCTATATGACTTCAGTACTAACTCAGATGTATGGGGGAAAATACAAACCTGTGGCCTATTACTCCACAAAATTAGATCCAGTTACAAGGGCAATGCCACAGTGCGTACAGGCTGTAGTGGCAGCCGCGTTGGCAGTACAGGCTTCAGCAGAGGTTGTGTTGTTTCACCCACTAACGTTGGCTGTGCCTCATGCTGTCTCTATGTTGCTATTGCAAACTAACATGGCATTTATGTCACCTTCGAGGCATCTATCGTGCATGGCTACACTTCTGTCACAGTCACACATCACAATTGAGCGTTGCAACAGACTGAATCCATCCACACTGTTACCCACTATTGACGATGGGGATCCACACAAATGTGTGGAAACCGCTCAGATAGACCTGAGACCAAGACCTGACCTAACTGACGAACCACTAACATCTGGACACACAGTGTATATTGACGGCTCTGCAACAAAGAATGGAAAATCACAAAATTGTGTGGGATATACGATTACATCGCTAACTAAAGTGTTAAAACGGGGAAAGCTACCAGGATCGTATTCGGCTCAAGCAGCAGAATTAACGGCCCTGATAGAAGCGTGTAAATTATACGTAGGCAAAAATGTAACCATATACACAGACAGCCAATATGCATTTGGGTCCGTACATCTATTCAGTCAACAATGGAAACTCCGAGGATTCCAAACCTCCTCGGGGAAGCCAGTAACTCATAAAAAACTGTTACAAGAACTATTAGAAGTGATTCATTTGCCCAGGACTATAGCTGTGTGCAAGTGTGCAGCACACACAAAGGGACTAGATGACCTATCTACAGGAAACGGACTGGCAGACGAAGCTGCAAAAGCAGCCGCGCAAGCGCTACTAACAGACATAACAGAACAACAGGACCCACCACCTATATTGAGACAAATATCAACAAAATGCACCACAGACAGAAAAAGATTCCTGGTTCAAAAAGGGATGCAAAATACATGATGGCCTGTACATCGGTGGTGATGACAAGCCTTGGTTACCCAGATCACTGTTTAAATGGGCTGCTAAATTGACCCATGGGCCATGCCATGTGTCAACAGGGGGAATGATGAACATAATGGAAAAACAGTATAATACAATAGGATTTAACACATATATTCAAAATTTTTGTAGACAGTGTTTAATCTGTATTCGTAACAATCCACAAGGGGCAGCAAGGCCCAAAAGGGGAAAGTTTCCCCCTCCTCCACATCCTTTTCACACAATACACATGGACTTTATTCAACTGAATAAATCCAAAGGTGTGGAATACTGTCTGGTGATCATTGATGTTTTCTCAAAATGGGTTGAAATATTTCCATCTGCAAAAAATGATGCATTAACAGTAGCCAAAGCGTTGTGTAAATGTATAATACCAACATTCGGGCTACCAAGTGTGATAAGATCCGACAATGGTTCACATTTTGTAAATGCAGTAGTCCAAAGAGTTGGTGAACATTTTGAGATTGATTTGAAGAACCATTGTACGTACCATCCACAGTCAGCTGGACTAGTGGAAAGAACTAATGGGACAATCAAGAACAAACTAGTTAAGACTATGAAAGAAACTAAGAGGCCATGGCCCGAGTGCATAGATCTAGTAAAAATGAGCATGCACATTCTACCAATGGACGGCACATCTCTAACCCCGTTGGAAATATTGTATGGAAGACCATATACTATCCCAGACCTACAATTGACTGAAAAAGATCAGCCAGACTCTGATTCAGACCTCGTAACCTATATGAGGCGCATGCTGGAGAGCAGAGAAGTGCAAAATGTAAATAAACTGCCTGCAGACCCCCTTCTCTCACAGGAAAAAGCCCCGAAACCAGGAGACACTGTGTTCGTGAAGGCCATAAGGAAAAAGGCGTGGAACAGCCCCAGGTGGGAGGGACCACACACCGTCACCCTCTCCACGCCCACAGCTGTGAAGGTCGAGGGAAAACCCGGGTGGATCCATCTCTCGCACTGCAAACTGCGGGACCTGGAGTCACTCAAAGAGTAAAAATCAACGCACAGCGAGAGGAAGACACAGGACTTCGTGAGATCAAGACCACGGTAAGACTCAGTGCGTAAAGCACTGAGCCCCGCAACGATGAGATCGATCTGGGTTCTGACAGGCCTTTTAGGCCTGGGCCTGGCTACGTTAACCATCATATCCAGGGCTCCGACCTCAGCCTTACCTGAAGGTGATGCGGCACAGAACTACACCACAAGAACTGACCAACACCACGGACCGGAACCAAGACAACGACGATCGCTGAAATCAGGAAATGCTGCATCCTTTAACACTCCACCTAATGCCACTATTTATGTTAATTGTACTACTGCAGCATGTAACTGTTCTGCCGTAGGATTTCATTTTGATTATGGGATATGTATCCCGAAAGAGGGCTTGTATTCATTTTTCTTACCATGTACAAACTTAATCAATCTGCTAAATTCTAAAAATGATGCCACCGCATGCCAAGACTCAGATGAATGGGTCGTGTCTGATTACGACACCAAGGCAGATGTACAAATGGCCACCACAGCAGTAGCAAGTGGAGTATGGGTACATTACAACGTGACAGCTGACCACAACCAGTCTCATCCCAGACGCCTCTGGCGAATCCAAAGGAGCAGTACAGATTCTTACTATTGGTTTAATGTAGCCAGAGGAGCTAACATCTCTCAGCCTACAGGCACATATAAGAACATGCAAGAGGGAGTGCTAGCTATTCGACCAAGTAAGGACTTATGGTTTAGAATGCATACAGGAATTAGTAAAGATGTAAATAACTGGCTGCTACTGGCCGAACAGGCCTCAATGGACACTGACTGTGTAGTGTGCATGGGCCCGAGACCCATTCTAAAGGTAGTACCACCCCCAGTAAAACCTGAAAATGTTACAGAGCTCATGTCCAAAACGGTGCTATCTGGAAATTACAGTGTCCTAGCGAGTGCATTTCCTGTTGTGCCTGCAGTCCGAAGCAAGCCACCTGCATTTGACTACATGGTAGCTCTGATGAATTTCACCTGTGTAAATATGTCCGGAAGTGATAAAAAAGCCAAGTCACAACTGGGACATGTTAACCCAAAATATTGCAAAAACCTCCTGCAGAATAAAACCTTCACCCCAGTATCCAGTGGTGGTGTGGAGGAAAACAGCTGTATGACATATTTCCTGAGAAAGCTACTGGCACATGCGCACTGGTAACGTTGCTTCTGCCTGTACGAGTTTACAGCATGTCTGCTAGTGATATCATCACAGAGGCACGCAGACGCACACCATTGGGCCTAGACAACTCCTATTCCAGGAGGAAACGGAGCGCCCCATGGAGCACCTCGTGGAAAGGTGACAGTGACCCCACCTACATCGATGCCATAGGCGTCCCACGTGGGGTCCCCAATGAATATAAACTGGTGGCAGCAGGTTTTGAAAGCATTCTTATTTGGGTTACTCCAAACAAAAAGTGGACCGTATAAACTTCGTTCATTACAACATCCAAAAGTTGGGTAACTATACACAGGAAGGGTTCTCGGCAGTACATGAACAGCTCATGGCCACCTCTTTAATGGCATTCCAGAATAGACTGGCATTAGACATGCTCTTAGCCGAAAAGGGAGGTGTATGTGCAATGTTCGGAGAGCAGTGTTGTACGTTCATCCCCAACAACACCCAGGCTGGAGGAAGACTCTCTGTTGTAATCGATGGTCTACGTACCTTTAACAGAAGACTAAAAGATCAGAGTGGAATTGAAAATCCAATGGATAAGTGGTTTTCTGACTATTTTGGGAAATATAAAGGTCTAGTACAAGCAGTTCTCCTCTCAATCGCCTGTTTCTCAGCCCTCCTGATACTGTGCGGATACTGCTGCATCCCGTGTCTGAGAGCTCTGATTCAGCGAGTGATTGAGCGTGCAGTAGGCCCCCCGGATGAGGCCTTTGCCACTGAACAAGTCCAACTCCTCATCCTAGACCAAGATGATGACCTGCCCGATGATGATCCATTCCATCGTGGCTGAAATGACATTAACAGAATTACCCCGAGTGTATCAAAAGAATTATGCGACATGAAGGCATACAGCTAAAACCCTAGAAAAGGGAGGCTCATGCTGGATGTGAGGAGCTATGAAATTTGTATAAACAGGGGGAAAATTTTAGAGATTTTATTCTTTATTGCTTGAGTGTCAAAGCTTTGCTGTGCTATTGAAGCTGTTAAAGGATTTATACAAATGTTCTGAATAATAATGTGTAGTCTGAGCAACACATAATAACAGAATGTACTGAGCTGAAGGAGGGACCGAAACTCCGCGGTTGAGCGCATCCAGTAGATAACGGGCTGGAAACCAGCCCAGACCGGTCCTCTGTGGGGGCGAGGACTGGACTGTCGGCTGATGAGCTACAGAGCTTCTGAAAATGGGAAAGTGCAGCATGATGTTGAGATGAGGCGTTGCCTTATATGGTATTGTTTAATCTGTACGACTAAACAAACTGTCAGGCGTATCTGCGCATGCGCCCATGTTATGCTTGAATAAAACCCAGTGTAAACGGACAGCACACTGGGAGACCTTCTCGACTGGGTACTTGACCTGGCAGTGATGGTTTCACAGTAGGCTCCCCCGTGATCACGAAAAACTACAGTCTGTGTGAGGTCTCTAAAGTTACTTGAGATACAGAGTTAACCTTGCAAGGTGAAGTGTTTCTGTTCCTTATTTTGCATGGTGGTTCTTTACAGATATAATCTGCCAGACATCAAATGCTCTTGTGTTGATGTAATTCCCTGACAGCAGACAAACATCGCGCCTCCGCTCCAGTCTATGCTCCTGGTCAGAAGGTTTGGTTGTCCACTAGAAACATTCCCCTTAAAGTTGAGTCTTAGAAGCTGTCTCCAAGGTACAGTTGCAAGAAAAAGTATGTGAATGTGGATTACTTGGATTTCTGTATAAATTGGGCATAAAATGTGTTCTGATCTTCATCTTTGTCACAGTAATCCCAAAGGGTTCACGTACTTTTTCTTGCAACTGTACATTGGGCCATTTTCAATCTCTAAAATAAGTCCTGTGGTATTCAAACTCAACTTACCCAAGACTCCGTATTCATCCTTCATTCCACGTTTCGCAAATTAATCCTGTATCTTCTGGTGACTAAATCTCACTTGTGAGGAAGTCTGGTTTTTAGATTTAGTTTTTTTCAGAATGCATGTTTTTTTTCCGACAATCTGGCATTTGAATGGTCAAAACTACATAACATAAATAAACATTTTTGGTATCTTTGACGAGTGCAGAAGTTAAAGATCTCAAAATAGCAAAAACTTTGTTGATCATGTGTTTTATTTAGAAATAAAACCCTATCGCAAAAAAATGGCCTAAAAGGTCGATTGTAAGTTTTTTAAAGGAGGGTGTGAGGGTTAAATAAATGTCATGTTGAAGTAGCAAAAGCAGTTTACAACATGAAATAATCACCTCAGACAAACCAGATCACAGCAGACAAAAAATACTCTAAGGAATAATTGCTTTATAGTTCATCAGAGAGACTCTATGACATATTTTACTCTTGTTTTGGGACAGGCCATACAGTGGGGTGAGAAAGTTTAGGCAACCATGTTAATTTTCATGATTTTCCTTTCGAAATCATTGGTTCTTAGGATAAAAAAATCAGTTAAATATATCACATAGGAGACGAACACAGTGATATTTGAGAAGTG
>JAADKR020093634.1:0-10530 GCA_011763505.2 Lythrypnus dalli | reverse complement strand
AAGACGTCGAGAAGGGCTTTTCTGTCAGGCCACTAACTGTCTGAAGGATACACTTTTATGGACATGAGAAAAAGGCTCAGAGCTGAATCATATCCAAGACAAACTATGAGATGCTCTTGGCCCTATATCAAAATATAGTTATAATTACTCAATTAAATACATTTGGAAAGCATTGTGCTGCTTAGGCCTCATCGTTTTTAAAGGGCCATTAATCCTCTTGGAAAATATTGCAATAAACAATATTATTGACTATAAATGAACGTAAACAACGCCATCCCTTTAAGAATATGGAATTGTGGGTAATCTGAATGATGTTTTTGTTGATCCAGGCATTTATCATTAATTTATCAAGGGTGATCAAGGGTGTTATCGTCCTTCATTTTACCTTTAAAATCAATATAGTATTTTTGGCTACAGGTCTAATGCTTTTGATACTTTTGGCATCTTCAAGAATGTCCCTAAAGTCTAAATTATACATGTATTTTCCACTAAATAAAGATACAGAGATAAAGTACAAAGTGGTTCAACAGCCTAAATTTGTACATACTGACTTGACGTCCTTTGTGTTTGCTAAAAATGGTTCTAGTACACCAGAAGTCATCTAAAAAAGGTGAATAATTTCCTCAACAGACTTCCTTCCCTTTGCTAGACCACTCGCCCAAGTATGATGCATTGCTATCTTTATCAGTCAAAGGCTAAACATAGGCTTCAAATCATAAATCTTCTGGTTCGACAACACTTATTCACTAAAACCAAGCATTTCTGGCTGTGGTACATCTATTTCTTCCATCAATACAAGATTTTTTTTTTGGATTATCACGCTAACATCATTACAGATCCCTCATCGTCATCATTCTATTGAAATAAATCATTAGCCTCTTACAACCAGTAAAAGTTTACCTCCCAAAGGCACCAAAGTCAAAGGATAAGTAGGTCACTTTAAAGTCTTTACATCTCGTCACCCTCTGCTTTTGCCAATGATTGAATCACAGACATTTACTGTTCTTAGGAATATCTACAGTCACTTATGGGAATGAGCGCCGGCACAGGAAGTGATACATGCAGCGTCTGAGGTGTTTCCAGTGGATTACAGAAGCATTGGTAATTCTTTAGCTTTGAAACCTGGGAAAATCTATAAAGGTTGTGTGAAAGCCAAATGGAGACAAGCTGCATAAGAATAGGATTAAAAACAAGTCACAACTGTGTTTAAGGTTTTGAATATCACTAAATTCCATGACTTTTGTCTAAGAGGGGATGTTTTAACTGGAGGTCTCCATTGGATTTTCGTGATGACGCAGCTCTTTAAAAAAAACAGACGCTTTCAGAGGTCTTCTTGTTGTGGTACTTGGACGACTTTGAAGTACCAGATGACAGCGTTGATGTAAACTTTAACTCCATTATTGTCTGAATTCTTATTTGTTTAGATGTGCACCCTGTCACGTTAAAGACTACAAAAATAATATGACCCCTCCCATAGTTCTACATAACCAGGAAGCCTACAGCACAGGCTCAAGGTCGATAGCTGAGCTTACCCCTCCTCTGCAGAGCAAGAGTGGGCAAAATGTCCACCAAAGCTTTGTTACTGCGCTACAAAACATCTTTCTATAGCACTTTCTAAGATGAAAGGGAGATGTTCATTCACATTTGTTTTGATAAAGTGGGGAGGAGGGTCTTAAAGAAACAGGGGAAATTTTCGGCATGTGTCATATTGGAAAACTTTGAGTAAGCTTGGTATTGCTCAATATCGTATTTTATTTGATTCAATGATATATAAGCAAGAAAGTGATCAAGATGCGACTGAACTCATAACCAAATACCCAACATCTCCATGTATTAAGTTACCAGATCTTGAGGCAAATATGTCGCTCTCATTGTACGTCAAAAACCTCTCTGAGTGACCATCACCAATCGCTCAATAACACTGGAGCTAAAATGGAACTACTTGCTTTGATTGTAAGATACTGCTCTTGCATGTGCCTGAGGAAGGCACAACAAAGAGTTTTGCTGGAACACACAATATTGACTTAGTGTTGAATTCCTTTTTAAGTACAAGTCGGTGAGAGGTGAGCTTCATGGAGCCAGCGACCACTTGCTCTCACAGCCAGGGCCTTCACTTATCGTAACTGCGCTGGACACTTTTCTAATGTGACTTTGATGAGGCGTAATCACTGTTTTAGTCACCCCTGGAATCCTAAGCACCTTTTAATGAGCGATCAAACAACTTTCCCAACTCACAATAGCAAGCTGAGTGGGGAATAAGTGCACTCTGCTGTGGTTTTACCTAAATAAGCCTCTCTAATGAGATTTAGATTGGATAATTTAGATATAAAAGTGAAGCCAATTTTGGTCAATGGGAAGGAGATTGAGAAGGAGATTCCCTAAAGAAAGAATTACTTCAATTGTAGGCTGTACATGGAGAGGGGGATGTTGAAAATGTGATCTTGTGGTGAAATACTGGCAAATACTGACAGCTGTTCTTGAATGGTAACAGGGAAAAGATATTTACAACTGTAGGATGCTTTTAAGGCACAAAAGTAAAAGCTTTTATGGGACGGCATCTCCATTTCATTGTTTGGATTTATCAATATTACAACTCTTATTGATTGGCCTAGCATTTTCTTTTTTTGCATAGGCTGCTCTTTTCCATCTCTATTTTTTTTATAAATGTCACAATTTTGTGGTAGGAAGCTCTGTCTTGAGGAACATTAACCTCAAGATGAAGTGAGTGGGTCTCTGCAATGTGAGAAAGCTGTTCTTTTTTGTTTATGTTGCACATTCTGATCTCCCTGCAGAATTTGGTGCTTTTAACCTGTCAAACGTGACACAGCATTTCAAACCATTATGTAAGACGATACCAAAAGTTCCTGGTATTCACTGTTAGGTTTTTGCAAATACTTTCCCCAAATTATGCAGTGGCAGCTTCGAGTTGGTTGGAATGACCCCATGCAGCTCCGGTCAGTGCAAGACAAACAGAAGCTTTTTGGCAAACGCACCAAATTGCCATTAATTCTGCTGCTCCCCTATCATTACAGTCGTATCTAACACTTGCGGAAAAATCTCTCAATGCGGAAGCAGAGAGAAGTTCATTTTTAGGGTGAGTGCTGGCAGCTGCAGACCACTTTGTCCAAACTAACTTTGATTGGAGTTGACAGAGCGAGTCCTTGCATAACTTCCAGGATTTAATTCCTATTAAACGCCAAACAAAACTGGGACAGAGATGAAATACCTTTGTAAATGGAAAATGACCAATATCCTCTTATGGTAAGGTGGTTTATACAAAAATCATTGAGACTCTCCAGGCCAAAAAAAATTCAATATATTAGTGTTGAAAAGTGGTCTGAATTCCCTGTAGCTACAGACGTTTTCCTTCTGCCCTGTTAAACTGAGAGAGACAGCTTTGTATTTTTTCCCTTTTTATAGAGCAGTGACCTGTGGCCCGTTTGTTTTGTTGTTTGTGTTTCACTAATCAGCCGTAATCCTCAGAAATATCCCGAGCGGAATGGGACTAACACTGTTTTTCTCTGTGAGCGGAGACGGGGTCAAAGCTGCAGCGCAATGCAGCCCCAGTCAGAACATTCTTTTGTGTGACCAAGTATTGAAATGTAATTTTTTGCCATTTAAAATCTAAAGTCATTGTAAGAAAAAGACACCAAAGTGAGTATAGTAAACAGAAAATACAAGCTGCCATTTTAAGCTAATGGCATGCTAATAGATCAATGGTACCATGATGAATGCAAAGTGCAGAACAGTGATGGTTTATAGGCTTTGGTATAATAAGGACACTTTCAGATCTATACAATCAGCCAAAGTAAATAGGATTTCTCACATTTGCATCAATGAAAAACTCAAACAAGTAGTGAAATAGAGAAATTAAACTATGAAACATACATCAGGTTTTTTTCTTCTCTTTGTTTTCTTTTTAACCATCCTGATACAACTTCTTAGTAAACATTTGTAATACATGCAATCATACTACCCAATTCTTATCAAATTCTTATCTTCTTTTATAGTTAAAGAATCAAATATGTGGTTACATATTTCTACAACTTTTTCTTTTCTCATGGGACCGGCCTTCGAAAATCCCACGACGCCGCTCTTTTGTTTTTGTATCCTCGGACTCGCACATCCATGACCCGGTTTGTGTTTGATTATCAAGGCGGCGCGGCTCTGAAAAGCCTCATTTTGAAATCTCAGGAGGATTAGTCCAGGAGCAGGAGCTGTGACCACCAGAGACCAGAGACCAGGCCAGAATCTGGGCCGGAAAAACATATGACTCCAATTATGTCCCTCCTCCTTTCTCCCCGTCTACTACTCCCTTAACCAAACTGCGGTCATCGAGTTCATTCAGAAAGATGGAACCATACAGCATTTCATACACAAAAACTACAACTAGATGCTGTATTTTGTTTATAGTATTAATCCAAACGTATATTTTTATTGAATAGAGTTGACTTTAGATTGATTTTTCCATATCTTACCAGAAAAATGTCCAAGCAAATGAGCTAAAAAGACAGAAGTATGAGTAAAGTTTATAAGTAAAGTTGGATGAGGAAAATCATTCACCAACAATAAATGTTCCAAAGTTTCCACTAAATGAACAGCCTGGCTTTTAATCTATAATCCTAAATGTGCATGTGCTAATTTCAATGCCTGAACTGTTGAGATAAACAAACACAAACTAGTAATTTCCTCAAGTACTGTGTTTCCCCATGAGCTGTGTATATTTATTTCATTAAAACAGCAGAGTGCTACTTTCAATATACTTGAGCAACTATGAGCAGGCAGAGTACACATAATCATAATGATATTTCAACACAATCGAAGAAAATGACAGGTTTGTCTTGATCTTTTAAATTTGCCCAAATTGTTTGAGATAATTTACTTCAGAACAGAAATAAACATGCAACCCATATTTACAAGTTAGGTTTGTTTTTAAAGCCTGTTTCAGCATGATTTTTTAGCTATTTATTGTTGTTGCTCATTTCTTTCTCATATAAATGTGGCGCTTTTTCAACTTTTTCCTCATTTTTTGATCCAAGTAGAAAACCATTGAGATAGACTGAGAATAAAAGAGTTTTCATCCCACATATAAACTATAATAGATAGGGTAAGACCGTTTCAAACAAAGTTGTGACTGTGAGCTATATCAATTCTTCATGTTTTGACTTTAGTCACACTGTAAAATGACGATACTTAAGATTTGAGGTCTTATCTGAAAAGACTGTCACACTTTGACAAAATTCCAATTCAAGCTATACATTGTCCAGACTTGAAAGCCAGCAATAAATCACACTAATGAGGCTAATGAGACATTAAACAGATTTTTGTGCTAAAGTGTAATCCCGCCCCTTCACCTACAAGTGTGAGTTAAGGGTGCTTACGGTTTTCGCCAAGTAACCCAAAGTGGCGTTTTTATATGGCAGGTTCCAGATGGCGGCGCCCAATAAATCTGCCACAAGGTCCGAGCCAGTGTCTGTTTTTGGACGGAGTGTTACAAGACGAAAGGCAAGACCAGCAGTGGCAAAGAAGTCACACTTTGAGAGGGGACTTACTGGATTTAGACCGAGAACATTACATTTCAAAGGATGAAGCTTTGGGTTTACATGCATTTGGCTGCTTTTGACAGTTAATGATGGATAAATATAGCTAATTGTGTTTATAAGTGTTTTGGCCAATCGGATTACACGCTTTCTATACAAAAATGTGTTATCTTCATGAGTTCCAATGGGAATGACTTAGAGAGTAACCAGATTAGCCAATGAGAAAATGCATGGTCCATGTGTATCTAAGCAAACATGGTGGCTTACCTGACTATGAAACAATGCCAGTTGAAAAAAACAAGAAATAATGTTGAGATTTTGGCCTGCTTTACCATTAAGTGTGAAAGCTACCTAAGAAACAGCACCATATTCTAAAAAAATCAACAGGCAAAGTTCTAAAGCCCTGAATAATACAGGATTTCAGACAGTCTTTCTGTATAATTTTTACTCACTATATTATTTTTCTTGAAAGTTGTGATCTTTTGAAAACAATATCTTTGCAAATTAGAGTATTTCTTTGTGGCAATTCAAAGCTATACCAGCACGCTACAACAAAAGATATAAATGAATTGTCTAAGTTTATCAGACAACATCAGTTCAACTCATTTGCAAACATTGTAAGTTAAGCTGTGGTAAATTTGTAAAGTTGAGTCACCATATTATCTACATATCCTCCCCTCATTGAACCTAGATTCCAAACCAGTTTCAACAGAAAGCATGAAAGGCGCTTTGAATTTCAAGATAAAAAAAACCCAAATGGCTTTTTTTCCGTTGGCGATAATGCTTTATATGTTTGTGTCAACAGAGGAGCAGAAACACAATACTTTCTCAGGGATTTCCTTTCACTTTGCCTGCTTAAATCTCTAAATACAGACGTGAGCGAGCATGTCTGGTTTACACAGCACCACAAAGGCCTCACTCTTTGCAACCAATTCCCTGAAAACGGTGAGGTTCGAATTAAAAACGCAGGGAAAATTTGAGTCGACAGGTTTTGGTTTTCAATTTATCCTTCTTAGAATTGGATGAAATGTGATGTATATTTTATTAAATCGCTCGAAAGCCGTTTCTTGCCATTGCCTGGTTTTACGGTCGAACAAAGTCAATATGAAGTCACGTGAAGTGCGCCATCTGTAAAGCGTAATGATAGGGTCAGGTTCGGCTGTGGTCATGGTGAGAAGTGTATGACTGCTGAAGGGAGAGGAAGCCACAGTGACCTGACTGTTTCTCAGTGTGCTATGGTCTTTCAACTCTGCTTTTAATGAAACCGGACCTCAAGCAATCTGGCACTTTGTTATTGGACCATTGACTAAATCTATCTTTATTTAGCGAGGCTTTCAGAGAAGGGTTTCAAATTTCTTTGCGATCGTCTGTGTTGGCAGCAGGAGGCCGAGCATTGACAGAAGTTGAAAAACGTGGAAATGGCGATTACAGAGAAGAAGAAGAGTGTTTGTGGACTGGTGCGTGTGGTCCACTGGAGGAGGATCTGGAACATGTGGGAATGACAGGGTCCTGTTTGGAGAGGCGCAAAGGTTGGACCTCCTGCGGCTCGGGCACTTTAAACATGATCCCAATCTACACCACACTGTTCTCTCTCTCTCTTTTACACACACACACACACACACACACACACACACACACACACACACACACACACACACACACACACACACACACACACATTCAAACCCAATGGATGCAACAATGTGGCTTTCCATCCCACGCTGGTTGAACTCAGAAACAAGTTACTCAAGTTCAAAAGTTGGTGAGTGACAAGCTGCTTCCTCCTCGACTCCTCCGCAAAGTTGTGACCACTCGAAAAAACACTGTGCTCACTTTAAAGCGATAGGAATCTGATATGAAGTTTGATTCCCAGACAGTGTGAGATCTTTCCGTTTGAACGTCCATGTCCTCCCTGCGTCAGTGCTGAGACTAAACACTGGATAAAAGTTGTAATTAAGTATATTTTAATCTCAGACATTTGTGGAAATAATACTGTGCATTTAGTTAAGAAGCATTTGTATACGTTTCTTGAACTTGCAGGATAGTTTTCCAGTATTTGTATGGGAGTGACCCTAAAAAGTGACCCTGAAAGTTGTGAAAGATTTATATAAACTTATCCCTGTGAAGAATTGTGATGTTTGATATGTCCAATGAAAGTCAAGAATAGGTTTGGATCACAATTTAATTTATGCTCTCCCTTATTCATAGTGGAACTTGAATTTGTTATGAAAAATAAATTAATTAATTAAAAAAGGGAAAAGGAACATTTACAAAATCTGAAAAAAACTATAATATAGAAGTATATGCACAGTATCTGGGACTAATACACAATTGACATTTCTGCACACATTGCTACATAAAGTGGACAGACACTGAGCACCTTTCATAAACAAAAGCATGACGTTGCGCAGCCCTGTCTCGTCCCCGAGGTCGTTGACCGTTTGAAAAGCGTTTGAAAGCCGAGCCCTGGCCCGTATCAGAGGTGGTGACTTCATGTAATAAAGTTTATCAGAGCTCTGAGTGGAGGAGGTCAGCTGTGGGCTTTATCTGTGAGGAGGGAGATAAGTCTGTCTGCAGCAGTCACACCACAGCGCCATGACTTCACTGTTTAACCAGACTCTAAACACAGCCTGAGTGCACTGTAATTTAATGTAGGTGTTGGTTCATTTGCCCCACGTAAACAAAACACTAGCTTTTATTTCATTCAAGTGGGGACATGACAAGACACTGTAGAAGCTTGGATGGAAAGAGATAATATTTTTAATAGGCTTACATAACTTTTGTATTATGGAACATTGTGTTAACTTTGGTTATTTTGCTGTGCTTGTCATTGTGGGAGTAGTGTCTTATCAAAATAAAAATATAAACACTTTGTGGCAGATAAGATAAAGCTGGCGAATAGTCACTCACTATATGTGATAAAAGTGTTTGGATGGAAATACTACCGCAGATAAGAAATCTTAGTTTCAAATAATAGCAATGTTGTGTGAAGCTACAGACAAATATTTAGAAATATTTGTGTCCCTGTTTTAGTAGTATTGTTGGCATCTGTAGTACTCAATGCAGTGGTCGTACTGAGAACAAGCATTCAAATCTTCTTTCACTAGAAGTAATATTTTTTATGTTCATACCTGCCTTTGTAGTAGTAGTAATGTCTTACACTTGCATTCAGAGCCATAAGAACTTGTAGTAGTTGCAGTAGTAGTAGTAGTAGTAGTAGTAGTAGTAGTAGTAGTAGTAGTAGTAGTAGTAGTAGTAGTAGTAAAAAAGACAACCCTTTTGAAGTATTATTAGAACATGAGTATGTAGTTTTTATCCCTTTCTTCCAGGTGGTCACAAAGTTTTACCTCAACAATAATACAACATCTTGTTCTGGTGGCGACTGTACATAAAACAAATCTTTGCAGAAACACGAGCTTGAGTGGAAAGACGTTTCTCAACAGTTACACTTTACAAGAAATTTGTTTTGACAGAAACATCTGCAGAGAATCTACAACAAGCGCTAAACCAAATACTGAAATTTAACAGAGAAATGACGCGGAAAGTCTGCTGTCTTTGAAGCATGTGGTTCCGTGTTGACAGAACGACTGGCTCCTCTCTCTCGATGGCTGTTACATGCACCAAAGTTTACTAAAAGTTCAATATTAATGCTTCCCGTTGAAAAGTGGCAATTTTGTTCCTATTTCTATGTATTGTAGGCATTTAGGCACCAAGCATGTTACATATTGTCAATGGATAAGATAGAAGAGTAATGTCTGATTTCATTAAGATAACCTTTTTTTTCCTTCTCTCTCTTATTCAGAACTTCCGTCCAATCTCGAGTGGCTTCAGCGGTTACGGCCGTAAACCCTCGTACGGCTCGGAGCCTCCTTCTCCTCCCGTCTCCTCCCCCACTCCCTACATAAACAACGGACACTCCCGACCCAACAACGGCCACAGCTACTCGGGCTACGGGAACGGGAACGGCCACGCCCAGTACAGCGCCCCCCAGCCCCACTACAACGCACCCACAGCCTTATATTCGCACAATGGGAGCAATGGGAGCAATGGGGAGGGTCTGTCCAACAAGATGAGTGGACTCAGGCTCAGTGCCCCACACAGGTAAGAGGATCCATAACAAAGTCTGCTTTATATGAAATGCATTACAGTAACTGGATGTTTTGGGTTGTGGTATTGGAAATTATAATCTTCTTCCTCTTTCTCTCACATCAAATGATTTAATGTCTTGATCTTGATCCCAGTATCCTGAAGCTCATATATTCTTCATCATTTTCCTGTGCATGTCCAAACAATCTCAATCTGGAAACTTTATCTCCAAGACAGCTGTTCATCTGATGCTCTCAATCCAATGCTGTCCCCCTCCTCATCTCAGCTTTAGATCATAGAAACTTATAAGCTGTAAGAAGAGGTTTACTTAAGTACTGAGTTTTTATTGTCTATTCACCTGCAGTGTCTTGCTTTAAGTATTTTCTATAAGGGTTTTCTATGCCAAATATTTCAGCACTTTCACTTAAGTACAAAAGTTGCAATTTTGGCCTTTATTGGAGTACTATCTGTATTTTTACTCAAGTATTTTGATCACAACATGTCATAAATGTCCTCATATAACAACAACATCAAAAGTGTGGAGCAATAGCTTCAAAATGATTCCTTTAATCCAGCTTTTTGTCCAGAGGATAAACAGATGAGCATGAAGAAGCTTCTTAGATAAGATGCAGCACAACCCAGTCCAGTTGACATCTTAGAAAGCTCTTGTTAGGATGAGCCAAAAACTGTGTCCTCTCTCTGATCAACAAAATCCCTTTTAAAACTGAATCATTTTGATAATAAAGATTTTAAAGCCGTTCCAGTTAAGCTTTCATGTTAAGTCCAGTCCACTTCAGACAAAGTTGAAGAAAGGCAGTTAAATGAACAAAAACAAGCCTCTCTTTTAACAATCACTCACATTTGTTCTCATAAGGTCCACTGTGGCCAATGGAAAGGCCAGGAA
>JAADKR020093066.1:0-10538 GCA_011763505.2 Lythrypnus dalli | reverse complement strand
ATAAAGGAGTATCAGAATATACCCATAGAAAGGAAAATTATTTTGTATTCTGCGCATGTCATATTCTCAAGGAATCCTGGTCTTTTGGGTGTATCAGCCACTTGTATACGGCGCACACAACCCACCAGAAACCATAGAAACAGAAGTCAACAACATCAGCATGAATATCATGTCTTTTATTGACGGTATAAAGTATCAAGATAGCAACATTTACAAGGAAGTGGCCGAAAACTTACGCGAAGCAGGATTTGCACGAACACCAGACCAAATCAAGCACCGGCAAGGCCAAGAAGCAAAACGTACCAGTGCATCAGTACGTTGTCCCTGCGCCGCAGTTTAGACCACATTGACCATGTATACAGAAGTAACTCTGTCTACTTAAACATGTAAACGAGTTATTCCTAATGATTCAGAAACCGCAATATTGACCTTAGCCTGAATATTTATGGCATATAAACGTAGTCATTGTCTTTGTTGAAACTGTGAGGGTCCTTTTCTCTTTATGCAGACAACCCTAGATTCTGGAAAAGGCCTGAGGTGAAAATATAAGCAAATATTATTCACAATATTTGTCATAGAGATTGCAGTTAGACATGTTGGAAAGTGTTTGAACTCACCCTGGCCCTGACTCCTCTCAAACTAAAACTGCAAACGTGAAGTTGCATTGCACCCCTGTAGATCCGGTCCTGCTGGGAAATTTTGACTTCATCAAACAACATTAGAGTACAACATAATCTTAACATCTTACCCCACTGTACAATCTAAAAATAATAATAATAAAACAAAGTAATTTGACAACTTAGCACAACAACATAAAGTAAAATGATGGACATTAAAATGGATAGATAGATAGAAAAATCTAAAATTGCCTTGTTTTTTTGAAATTCAAAACTCAATAAATCAGGCTAGGAAACAATGTTAAAAAATCCTTTAGGAAAAAAACCTTCAAAAAATGTTGGCTGGAAAGTTTGAAGTCGGTAGAAGCTACTAAAGTGCAGAAATCATTGCCCGATAGCCAATCTCTATAGCCTGACAATGGCCTTGTCTCTCAGCTGCTGGCTCCGAGATCCAGCATGTTTTGGGTTAGATAGCAGTGTCAGTGTGGTAGAGGGTTTTTATTCTCCTTCATGCAAAAGCATGAATAGTAGACGGCGTAATGTCTTGAGTTCATGTCTCCTGGTCCCTTATTGGTGGTAAAAAAAAAGAAACAAAGAAATGGAAACATTTCCTGTGTAAGACATCCAGTTTCCAGCCTGTTTTTGACCAGTCCTCTCGGACATCACACCATTTATTCTCCATCACTGGTCCCCCCCTTTGGTTTTGAGTTGTGGAGTCAGCCATGTTTACTGTTTTTGTGATATATATGCACTCAATTGTAGCCAAGGGTGTCTTCATTTCTCGCCACAATTTGGCACCCTGTATTGACATGACTGAACCAGCAGAACCAAGTGATCCCTCTCTGACCTTGGACAGGACTGCCTTGCTCTCTTTTCCACTTACGTCATTGCTGCTTGGAATCTCCCAAAGTTCTGGTAGAAGCTGACTCCTGGTTTGTGCATGTAGAAGCGCAATTCCATCTCCATGGCATGGACATGGCCGACTCCAATATATATTACCTGTTTGTGGCACGAAGATGCATCGTGGGACATCCCTGTGTTTTGACCACCGCAGGTTTGGTGTCAAGGCAAAGCGCCGTGTGCCACCTTGCACGTTTGAAAAGTCTGGTAACATGGGCCAGTGCTCAGTTGCAGCTGTGGACACTGACGAATGAGGTGAGCTGCTCTTCTATATATATATAATATAAATATATAATTGACTTTAAATGACACGGTGTAATTGTTGGTCCCCCCAGAGCCTGAATTCCTCTGCTCTGTCCCTGCGTGTCCAGCTCTGATGAGGTGCCTCTTCCTTTTTCCTCATTCACTCACTGCTGTGCGCATTGGCTCCATAAAACACTACAGTCTTCTGACTTTCTCTTGGAGCTGCACTTTTATTACGTGTGGTCAGTTGAATGAAGGAAACTTGATGCACGCCGCCTGTGCACAAAGTTTCCTTAAGCTTGAGGAGGTTGTGTTGCAGGGCAGAGGTCCTACCCTCTTGTGTATTATTTCCATAGGACAGCTTTGACCCGTGATCTCAACAGGTTGGCGGCTTCGCGTTTTTGATTCCATTCACTTCCTTTCACATTCAGGAGTGTGCGCATCAGCTGAGCTGGCCAGTTCCCATTTTGTGACCTGCTTTACGTAAAGATGTTAAAAGGTGGGGGGAAAGTTGCAGTGACATACCAGAGCACTCAAGAACATTTTCCCATGCAAGCCAGGTATTTTGACCATGTATACATGGACCTGGTTGGTCCCCTGCCACATTCCTATGGTTTAACGCATCTGCTCAATGTGGTGGATCATACCATCAGATGGCCTGAGGTGGTGCCCTTGTCCTCCACTGCATCCGCTGATGTGGTTTGTTTCTCTCTTTGCAATTACAACGGAAAGGGAAAAGCCAAAGCCTGTGCTCAGTAGTGGCTGTGCATGCAGGCACAAGGAACCGGCAACTGTTCATCGAAGACTCCCCCTCTGGGCAGATTTCTCTGCGACACCGGCGCCCAGAGGAGTGTCCTGCCAGCTACAGTGGACAACACCACTGGTGGGATGCACGGTCCTTCCTTAATGTCCACCAATGGTACCCCCATCAGGACACATGGCACGGGGGTTTCGGGGGTCAGGGGTTCACATGGGATTTCGTCACCGCGTCATCTCCTTTCCCCTAGTCTGCGCGGATTTTTTGTGTGCCCACAGACTGCTCGGGGACGTCAAGAATGGCAGCCTGGTGGATGCATTGACCTACTCCTCATTCGCATGTCTGTGATGTGAGGACATTTGACGGCCTTTCCAGCTAGCTCTCTGAAGAGGACAGATATCAGCTGCTTTTCAGTGAGTATTCTGGTCTTACACAACCCACCTTTTCAGCCGCCGTGACTAAACAGGTCGAACACCACATTGTGACCAAGGGTCCCCCCATCCACGCCAGGGCTCGAGAGCTCAACCCGGAGAGACTGGCGGCTGCTAAATCCGAATTTGCAAATATGGAACGCCTAGGTATCATCCGCCGTTCGGACAGCCCATGGGCCTCGCCTCTCCATATGGTCCCGAAGCCGGACGGGGACTGGCGTCCTTGCGGTGACTATTGCAGCCTCAATGATGTCACCACACCTGACCGCTACCTGGTGCCCCACATTCAGGACTTTTCTATTTTCTAAAGTGAACCTGGTAAGGGGTTACCACCAAGTTCCCGTACACCCTGCGGATGTCCCGAAAACGGCCATGGTGACTCCTTTCGGGTTGTTAGAGTACCTCTGGATGCCTTTTGGGCTAAAGAATGTGGCCTAGTTTTCTGTCCCTAAGAGAAGGTTCGATCACGTTAACGTTGACCTAGTAGGCCCGCTTCCCCATTCGCATGGGTTCCCCTATCTGTTCACGATAATGGACAGAACAACTCGCAGGCCCGAAGCCGTTCCCCTTCCCTCCACATCATCCGCCGACATGGCCCGGCCTTTCATTGGCATGTGGGTTGCGCACTTTGGGACCCCCTCAGACCTTTCCTCCGACCGAGGTGCTTTGTTTACCTCGGAGATCTGGGATGTGGTTGCCAGCTTGAGGGTCAACCGCATATCATCCCCAGGCTAACGGCTTGTGAGAGTGGTTTCATAGTTCCATGAAGGCTGCCCTAATACGACTCCTTGGTTCGCGGCTAGGCAGCGTTCCTCACTCCTGGAGGCACACATCACATCACGACACCCCTGTTTCCTGGGTTTCCACCCGAACTGCTCTCAGCTGTGTGTTCATTCATCATGACGGGCATCGTGGACCGCTACGCCGGGCCGTTTAAAGTTTTGCTGCATGAGGATAAGTACCTTGTTGTGGACATGGGTGGTATGCCTGAGACTGTTTCCAAAAATAGGATTAAGCCTGCGCATGTGGACGTTTCCAGGCTGTTGGTTTTGGCCTGGGCCCCTCACCTCGGCCGGCGCCCTGCGTCTTGCGCCCTGCGTCTTGCGCCCTGCCCCCCTCAACTGGTGGGGGTTCCTTCTGCCCTCCCATCGCCTTTGCCCCCTGCTCCTGTTGGTTTTCCAGATGTGCCTGCCTCCCCTGTTCCTTCCTCGGCCCCTACTAGGCGTACCCGCTGTGGCTGGGCCATCGTTCCTTTTCGGCATGGGGACTTTGACTATGGGTGAATTCTACGGGGGGCTTGTGTAGTGGGGTTTACATAATTCATCCACGGAACCGTAGTTACTGTTGGAGAGTTCCGGCTAGGGGACATTATTGGTGGAAGGTTTCCTTTTTGGAGTTCAGTGTGTTAGTTAACGAGTTACAAAGTGCAGAGACTGTTTTGCCCTGACTGTAGCACTAATGCTTTAAATGTCATTAAAGCGGTTAGCTCCATCTTTTGACACACCGCCTCCGAGTCCCGTCCTTGCCCGCTACATATATATATATATATATACATATAGTATGTATGTGTGTGTGTGTAGGTGTGTGTGTGTGTATATATATATATATATATATATATATGTGTGTGTGTGTGTGTGTGTGTGTGTGTGTGTGTGTGTGTGTGTGTACATACATACACGTCTATTGAATCGATCAAAGTGAAGCAAGCGAAAACTTGCAAGGTCATCTTGAAGTTTTAGCACTTTGACACATTTAACTGTTCCTAATCTTTCCGAGATGCTAGTCGCACAGATAAAGGGTTAACGCACAGGAGGAGCCGTGGTCAACCCTGCGCTCTGGAGGAGTGGACTTTAGAGTTTACTTTGACAAATTAGTCACGAACAGGGCTGTGCTATGGCGAAGTGGACCTCTATCACGACAGAATAAAACACGAAAACCCAAAAGAGTCAAAAGAAGACATCATACGGAGAAAGAGACGATGGGTGATGTGAGCGAAGGGGCGCTGCTCGACTATTTCTACAGCGTTGGGGGAAACACGGGCAGAGTGAAAAATGCAGATATACTGAAGACTTTTAAGCCTTTTATTGGCCACAGTGACTTGAAGCTACGAGGTGAGTGTCTCCTCTCTGTCGCTTGTGCCTGAATTGCGGCTAAAACGACGCGTAATGTCGCGTAATGACTATTTACGCACGCAGTCGGTTTCTCATCCAAATGTCTAAAATGCGCACTCGCTTGACCGCAACTTTATCGGACTGTATCCGTGTGTGAAGTAACGTACATAACTCAAGCCTGTTCGTGCTCGACATTTGCTTTTGTAAGCGTTTTCAGTGGGAAAGTTGACATCTGTTTTGCGTTAAAAGTCCCTGAAAGATCATCCATTTTAACATGAATTGTCCTATTTCCTTGTCCCCCTCCCTCCTGTATCCAGTAACAGGACGTGACGGGCCAGGGCCTGTGTCTATGCAGTCACTAGATCTACTTATAGTGCATTGATTTCACTGCGCTTGGCATCAAGACTGTATCCTCTGCGCTGTCCCTCTCCTCCCACAACAGAGTGCTTCTGCTTATGTAATCCCTGAAGGAATCAATAATGGCTATTTTTGACAACTTTCAGCTGCAGTGGATGAGAAAGAACGTTTTTGTTTGGCTGTAGCTAATTTCACTGTATTTAAAGAACTGTCTGTAATGGCATCCACTTTGCGTCTTATGACAGTGTGCATTTGGACTGTTTGGGCCGCAGACCCTCTGGCAGCTGGGCAAACGCTTCACCAAATCCACCACAGTTCCCCCAATATCAGAAGTTCAGTTATGAAAACACCATAGACAGGAAAAGGGTGGGTACTATTCTTTTTCCCCAGATACAAGTACTTTAACAATATTTGGTTTACAAAACTGATACACAAATGATACTTTTTTCGATACCTATACCTACTTGTTGGTCATCTAGAACAATAAATGCCTTTCACAGAAATGGTCACAAAGTATTTATGTAGTCATGGCTGCCCTCTGGGGCAGACCAACAGAAACACAGCTGCACATATCTGCCCCAACCAATAACATTCATTCACTCACAGACATTTCATACACATGTTTTTAGTGGTAGGAGAAACCGGAGGACCCGGAGGAAACCTACACAGACACAGGGAAAACATGCAAACTCCACAGAAAGGCCCCGTCTGGGTATCGAACCCAGGACCTTCTTGCTGTGAAGTACAAACACTAACCGCTGCACCACTATGCTATATATGTATGTGTATGTATTACTTATTATTATTACAAGACCCACCAAGATTTACTGTGTGAGGCTAAATATTTGCTTCAGATAGGAAATATGGTACCGAAGATGTGGTACTGAAAATTATGGTAACAGTTTTTGTTACCACATGTTTATTACTGGTGTTTTTCTTTTTAAGCTAAACTGCCCCATTGTTATACAGCACCCAGCACTAGACAGGAAGGATGTATCTCTAACATTATTTGTAGACCTCATTATATCGTGTCTCTGGAGAGTGTTCAGCCCTTACCAGCTCATTCTGCTGTTGTGCACTTGGGAAAGGCACTTCTTCTACCTTGCTTATGATTGAATGTTGTGTGAGTAAACGACACGTGGTTGTTCTAAAAAAAAGATGAAATCCCACCCAGCCACAAATACGGTAGTTGTTTTTGTTGCAGGAACCAAACAATGATTATCTACCTGTCGCGGTTGACAAAGGGTAGTAGCAGGAGTCCATTTGCATTGTATCAATCCTGATCATTTACTTGTCAGTGTTTGCTCTGCAGTTTTGCTTCTACAATCTACAAAACATGACACAAAACATGACACAATTTCACATTTAAATGTGAGAAGAAATATTACAGATGTTATTGTCATGATTATTGACTCTTAATAGAGTATGGCCCAATTAAATCATTTGGCAATATACATATTTTTGTTTTAATCAGATTTTGTATCTTTTATGATTCTTACAATGATCCTCTTGTAATCCTCAAAACAAATCTTGAGTAAATTAAGTATTGTTTGACACAATTTAATGAAAAAAAAAAAAAAAACTACTCTACAATTCAATCCAAAACTATTATGTAAACCCTGGAGAGGATAGTCTTTTTTTTCTTTGTGTTTTTATGTATCTGCTTTTATTATAGACCACAAGTCTGCAATACAATCCATCCATCCATCCATCCATCCATCCTAACATCTATTTTAACATGTATCCTAACATCCATCTAAACATCCATTCTAACATCCATTTTAACATCCATCAATCCATCCATCCTAACATCCATCACAATATTTGCATCATGTAGCTTAGAAACATTCTGTGTGCACAGAGCTTATTGGCTTTTTGAACGGAATACGATTACTGTAATCAAATATTGCAAAATTTTCTCACATCGTGCAGCATCCCATTGCCCCAGAATCCTTATCCAAAGTCACCTTGATGGCGATGTTCGCGGCAGATGCGATCATGTCATCCGTGCAGTTGTTAACAGCGGTTTAGAGCAGGCGCCTTGATACTGCGCCATCTGACACAGTTCTCCAATCAGAGAAGTGCTGTTCATGTATTTAAAGTCTTTCGGAGCATGTGGCCGAGGCTTTTCCGGTCATATTTAATCATAATTAAGAACAGATGCACGATTGACTGAGCATGCTACAAAGGGGGTGGGTTTGCAGGCAGACAGACCCAGACCACTCTGGAGCAGGACACTACTTTTGCTTTTAGAGACACATCTAAACCAGTCCCTGTTTATCAGTGGCTATTGAGTAACTGCACATGTTGGGTCCTCGTAACACTTCACACACATCACCCACTCGCAACCGTTTAAAACAGGCAGGATATGTGGCATGAATATCCAAATAAATATTTGCTGTAGCAATGTCAGATGGAAAAATGACACACAGTAGCCAGAGTAGCTGAAGCCCTGAGGTGGTCAGTGATATAGTACATCTACTACAGGATTGTACTGAAGGCTAGTCACTGCTGGTGAATAGGGTAAATGTATAAATGTAGCGATTTGAACATTTTGCTGTAGATTATGTGCAGAAATACTTGGAGAAAAAAAATTGCATGTTTTCTGTCATTTTATGTTTTTATGTAAAAATAAGGCATTTAATTCTAAAAATGCATAACATTGCAGATATTTTCGGCAACAAAATCTGAACAATGAATTGAGCCTGGTTTAAATTTATGGGTTTATTTTGGATAAATATTATATTATAATATTATTATAGATTTTTTCAGAGGAAATTTTGGATATCTTGTTAAAATATAAAATAGCTATGTATTGGAACAAGCTATAAAAAATAAATACAATTTCGGCTAGTTTTTTAAAATTCTAGACTCAGTAAATTGGGTCTGTTGGAGCTACTAAATTGGAAATGTTGTCGCTACTATGTGAGAAAAATGAATACGTGTAATAATTAAACATGTTATTGTGAAGATTTGGTAATTTTGTTTAAAAGTAGGTGAAAGTTTGTTAAGGGTCCAAAGTGGCCCAAAACCTGAAGATGAAAAATTAAGTGCAAAACACTGAATTTTCCTGGAGTGTCTCTCCTTAAGCTTTATTCCTTCAGTGAGGTGCTTCTTGATCCAAGCTCAAAATCTGTATGAACACCATGGTCCAGTCTAAACACTTAATACCAGAATGTTTTTTTATTGAATACAGCTGCAGTATAGATGCATGTGGTTAAATTATTCTGTAAAGGTTTATATATAAATCATATTTTACAAGGAAAGTACAGTAAGAGAAAAAGTATGTAGATTGTCACTTTTCTAAGACAGTACAAACAAAAAAGTGTGCTATTCTAAGTATATGGATCTTTTGCTGACTACCACACAAATGCTTTTGTGAGCGCAGATGTGAGTAGTGTCTTCCTCTGAGTTTCCTGTTGTTAAATTCAGAGCGATCAGGAAAACATCGACAGGAAACAGTGAATTGTTGACTGACTGGGATGTCTATGGTAGGAATTTCCTTGTTATTTAAAGGACACAGACATCGTGCACATGCTCTGTACATACAGCAAGTAGCATTGATAAATGTATAGTTTACATTACAGATACTATAAGTTTTATTTTATTGCATCATTCTGGCTCTTGGTGTTTACTTTGAAAACATTTATAGCCAATGGTCATAGCAAAACACGTGATGTGGTAAAGTACGGTGACTATAATTTTATGCTGTGCCCACACTGTCTATTGAGCGACTTTGGGACAGATCTAGTCCGGTTTTCCTGCAAACTGTAACTCACATTGAACACAGTTTTGTGTACAGTACAGCTTGTGTGCGGTTTATGTGGAGGTTTATGTGGCCTGGCCACGGGTTTACAGTGTTTCAAGCAATAACAACTGTGTATATAAACAAATACTAGTAAACAGCAAAAACAAAACTCACAATTCACTGTCAGAAGTTCAGCTAAACCAACCCCATGCCTCCTCCTTTCTCCTTTCCTCCTTCCTCTCAGAAATCCACAAGAGCCAAATACAGCAATAGTTGCCCTATTCCTCAGTGACTACGTGCTTCTGTTTTACAGTGTTGTTGACGTTAGCCAAGTTAGCTCAAGTTAGCTCAACTTTTATTCTGAAATCCACCAGATTCTTTCCTGGTGGTGCATGGATCCTGTTTGCGCCATGTATGTTCCCTGGGCTTGACCAAAGAGTGATCTAACGTCTAGCAAAAATAGACTCCACTATTGGTCAATATTAAATGGGCTAAAGTGAGCCTACAACAGGGTGTATAATCTTGCTGAATCATTGCAAAGATTGCACTGGAACAGTTCAGTAGTCAGCGTGAGCCTGGGGTTACAACTGTAAATTATTTATTGACTTGTCCCAGTAGGGAAATGTGTACTTTGCATCACCTGGTGCGTTATGTTGTGGGTGCACCTGGAAGAAATCCTCTGATGGGCCAGATGTCAGTGCCTGTCGGTTACCGTGGCTATGTCCACTCTGGTGTTCTCCGCTATCTCAGGCTTTTAGCAGATCTGCAAGCGTAAACACCGATAGCATTATCTGGTGGACTGTTTGAATGTTTGGATACCCACAGGAAGGATTCAGTGTATTTAAACCATGTTGAAAAACAGATCGTGTTTATTGTCAGGTAGAGTCAGAACACCCCACTAACTTTGATGTGATGGCATTGGCCCTGTCTTACAATGGAAAAGACATTGTGCCAAGATCATTAGTGAGCCCTTGCACATATTGCAATCTGGAAAAAACTAAAAATATCAACATTATAGACTTTCACCAGAGACTTAAATGGGAAAATGTAATTTTAAGGGTCATTTTCCCAAAGTGCATTTTTCTCATATTGTGGCTATAATATCTTTAGTAGCTCCTACAGATTTCAAACATTCCAGTCTTGTACTTAACAATATTTTAATGTTTTTTTTCAAAGATATTTTTAATATTAAATTACTAGCTTGGTTTATTGAGTTTCAAAAAACTAGGCGAAATTGGAATTTTCAGATTTTTTCACTAATATAGAGCTTATTTTAAAACTAAATAAGATATCTAAAATCCATCCATCCATCCATTTTCTTCCGCTTTATCCGGGGCCGGGTCGCGGGGGCAGTGATCTGAGCATGGACGCCCA
>JAADKR020092695.1:0-10544 GCA_011763505.2 Lythrypnus dalli | reverse complement strand
CGTCAAAACTATGGGGAAAAAAGCACATTTTGCCTGTTACTGCAGCAGGCACTGGCTTGTTTGCGCCTGCTGAAGCTGATAACCATGGCACTGCTCATCAAAACAGGAAGTTTAAATGAATTGGCTAAAAGAGACAAATGTGTGAGTGTCTGTATATTAATCAGTTTTCTCTTTAGGGGGAGACACTGAAGGCATTTACATTCTCAGGTTTTTGGCCTGTTTGGTCTCTTTTCACGTAGACTTTAATCTCCTCTAAACTAAAATACCTAATCTTCACAATAACATGATTAATTGTTACACTGGTTCAATGTGTCTGGTTCAAATAGGAAAGTGTTTTCTAGTGCATTTTTGTCACATTGGGCTGACAATGTCTGCACTTTGGTACCTCTTACAGACTTCAAACTTTGCAGTCTTGTACTTAACAATATTTTTGAAAGTTTTTTAAGAGGGACCTTTAAATATTGAGTTTTGAATTCCAAAAAACAAGGCAACATTTTAAATGTTATTAATTTGTATCCAAAATCCCCTCCTAAAAGTATTTTTAACTAATACAACCACAAAATAAATGCAAAAGTTTCAAATTGTTATTTCTGCATTTAAAAAATTTCCCCATTCACTTGCAGTGCCTTAATCTGTAATGCTTGCTTCAGCGTTACTCTCAGTCATAAAAGAGTAACCCTTCAGACTTTAGCTCCGTTTATTGCCCTGTAGTTGATCTAATCTCCTCTGCGAGCCCCGACTGGGACATTCTCCTGAAATATCAAGCTCTGAAGTCGTATCGGCCAGAGTTTATTGTCTGGTCCAACTGCCTCACTCACATTACACGTTTCTTTCCCTAAACTCAACACTTGATTTGACCACAAGAAGTGCAATATGTTTGTTCTGTTCCAGGCTTTTTTCCACTTCCCGTGCCCCCTTTAATATGCTGCAAAGATCATACAACGAGCACACGATTTAGAAATTACACATTTATTTAGTTGCGACAGGCCGGATATAAACCTTTCCAAAGCCTCTGATTCTTTTTATCTAAAGTAATTCCACAAGGCAGCACACCCTCAGAAAAGTACTGCGATTAGCTTTGCTTTTATATTAGGGGTGAAACGATTCATCTATTTAATCAATTTCACACACAAAGTAAATCGATGTCATCAATTTACTTTATTTAAAAAGGTTCAATTGTTGAGTCTAAATGATTTGCGTTCATCTCACTAGAAGCAGTTTTATAAAAGAAAGAAGAACATCTTGGACATAACAACAGATTGCAGCCGTTAGAATAGAATAGAAGCCGTTGTAAATGCGTCATAAAGCTGGGTGTGCATTGCAGGATATCTGTTTGTTCTTTATCATTATTATATGTCACATTGCAAGACGTGATGACTGTAAGCTGCACCACAGTGTTTTATGATTTAAAGTTTGAAGTCTGTTGTAGCGAGTTTGTGGACGCTAGTTTATATTTTATATCTGCGACAAAAGAATGCAGGGAAAGTAACATGTTGGCTATGTCTGTGTGAGACCTGACGCCAAAATTATGCAGTGTAGACCTTTTTCACCTTGTTTTAGTATAAAATAGACCCTTTATTAATCCTGTGTCCTGTTGCAACTCCTGGTGTTTGTGTCAACACACACTGAAAAGAAAGTTTAAAAAAAGAAGAGGTCCTATGGTTAAAAGAATCCCGGGGAAGTGATCAAAACTTTGTCCACAGTACTTTTTAACTATTGCTAGCATTAGAGAAAGACCTGGATTATGGAGTGCTAAGCTAAAACAAGGATCACATTGCAAGGATCAGCCTGACAGAAAGTGTAAAGAGTTGCTGTTTTGTTTCGCATGACGACATTTATCTGCTTTCATGTTTTGATTTTCAAGCCTTGATTCATTTATTTGGTGATTAAATGTGGTGGACGCAGCAAAATCCAGGAATTACAAAATGAGCTTCAGCAGCAAAAGCATAGAACGTCAGAAAAGGAGAAGGCTCAGCTTCAAGGCGAGATGCTGCAGGTGAATTTTTAAATATAGAAATATCAATTTGAAATGTTTGTTGTAGGTTATGAACATAAATCTGAGCAAAATGTCAATAGTAAGTTTTCTATGTTTTAAAAAAAAAAAAATATATATATATAAGGCATTTTACGGATGAAAATGGGCCAGGTTTAAATTCATTGGTTTATTTTGTAAACATATTTGTTACAAAGACTTTATCGGAAGGGATTATGGACATCTTGTTTAGTTTTAAAAAAAAGCTATAAGAATTAATTAGTGGAAAAATCTGTAATATTATATAATTTTGACTTGTTTTTTGAAATTCAAATAATTAATACATTAGGCTAGAAACTAAATATTTAAAAATCCCTCTGAAATAATAAATAATAATAAGTCCAAGATTGGACAGTTTGAAGTCAATAGGAGCTACTAAAGTGCAGATATTGTCGCCACAATGTGAGAAAAAAGCATTTTGAGAAAATGGCCTTAGAAATTACAACTATCCATTTAAATCTATGGAGAAGCATTAAATCTGTGCAAAACGTTTTATTAAACTAATAAATCAGAGGAGGCTCGTGCGAACTGGGCCATGTGTATTACCCACAATCCCTTTCGCATCGAGGACAAGGGTCACTGTGAGCCTCCTCCTGTGGGCGGCCCCTCCCCTCCTCAACGTGCACTGAGAGGACAGCACCAAGCTGATCAACAGCTGATCAACAGCTGACCGCGCCAATGTAAATAAACGCAGCGCTGTGACCAATGAAAAATCTTCCATCTCAAAGAAGTGTCTCTGATCCGGACGGTGTTACTTTGTGTCTAAGCACACGTGCTGCTTCAAACGTGGGTCATTTTGACATCATTGCTTTAATTTCCTCACAATGGTTCAATTAAAGCTGTAATGTTGTGAATATGCTTTTTTAGAATAAATGCATCTTGCTTTTTTACTGGTGGGCTGCTGTCCTCCACAGTATTGACTATACTATTGAAAGAATATTTTTTCCATCATAATTTTTCTTCTTATGTGAAGGTCTTGTTATATAAATGTTATAACTTATTGACAAACTAATTTGGTTACTGTGATTTGCCTCCCACAATTATAAACGATCATAGCTTTATGCAGAATACCACATTTCTTACCTTCAAAGACATGTATGAAATAAAAGAGACGTGAAGGGCAAAGGCGTGTTCACAACATTGATATCAGTTCCACATGTCGCCAAAGGGGTCGGTGTTTTGCAAAAAAATAAAGCCTTGCGCAATCCACCTTTAAAAATAAAAAAATAGTCAATTATTAAAGTTTAATTCTCATGGTTTTCTGTTCTTACAACTGTACCTTAATTTGTCAGCAAAAGCAACTTGGTTTGTAAGCCAGAACCATATGTTCATATCTCCATATGTGGCCTTCCTCAATGCGACTGCGGCTGCTTTTTGTGAGCGGAAAGATTTCTGCCGTGGCAAACGGCATGACCCTGTCATCTTATATGTCCAGGTAGAAACACTTTGAAGCAAGGCAGAGAAGAGAAACAGGGCCCAACAACTTCAGACTCACACTGACAGTAATGCATTAAAGGTGTCACAGCAGGAGCCTGGTCTATGTCAATGCTGAAGGGCAAGACTTCAAGGTCTTTAGAAAAACATGTAGGATATCTACTGTGTGGTTTTGGTTATTTACTAATAATTACGGTTAACACAAAGAAAATGGGGTACTGTATGAAGTGCATATGACAAATGACATAGAACTACCCCTTTTTGCCATATCATAACAAATATGTTTTGTAGAATTTTACTTGAATTGAATAATGGGCCTCATTCATGAAGGTTTTCATGAAAGTGGCATGGTAGTGAAGTGGTTAGCACGGCACTACCACGCCACTTTCATCAAACCATTAATGAAAAAGACCTAGAAGGTGAAGCACACCTTCTAGATGTGCTTCACACCTAGAAGGTTCTGTGTTCCCACTTGGACCCTGGACAGGTCCAGTGTGGAGTTTGCAGTGCAGAGTTTGCATGTTCTCCCCTCCGGGTGCTCTGGTTTCCCTTACCACTAAAAAACATGTACAATAGATTACTTCTCCAGTCAGGTAATTCTGACCATGAGCCTGGCTCCTCATCTGGAGATTGACTGCTGCTTCCCACTGCTCCTTACAGAGTGTCTCAGCTGCATGTAAAAGTTAGGTTAAATGCAGAGGATGAAGTTCACCATGGGAATAATCAAGTATAATGTATAAATAACAGAAATATTAAGGGGAGACACTGAAGCAAAACTCTTTTTTTCTTCTTTTTTTTCATTCATTCATTTCATTCAGTTTGGTTTCAACAAAAATACAGAATCTTCACTATAAAATGTGTAATTATTTACTGATTCAATGCGTCTCCATAGATTTAAATGAGAACTTGGAATTTCAAAGGCCATTTTCTAAAAATGCATTTATCTCACATTGAGGCCACAATATCTGCACTTTAGCAGCTCCGACAGACTTCAAACTTTCCAGTCTTGTACTTAATTTGATTAATAATTTGAAGGTTATTTCACTGATCTGTTCGATGCTGTGACAGAGTGAATCTGCACAGTTGTGGTAGGAAACATTATAGCTGTGTATTTGCTGACCCAGTGGAAGCATGTATAAATTGAACCAGAGTGGTCCCCGAACTGAACTCTGAGGAGCGCCACAGGACATGGCTATTTGCCTGACACATAGTTCCCAAACTCAACACCCAGCTTCTGCAATAAGATCCCATGATCCACGGTGTCAAATGCAGTGCTCAGGTTCAGCAGTGCTAAAACTGAGACTTTGCCTGCATCGGTGTTCAGGCAAGTATTGTTAGTCACCTAGATCATAACTGTCTCAGTGCTGTGGTGAGGCCTAAAGCCTGACTGGAAAGTATCAAACACATTGTTCGACAAGAGAAAGTCTAGCTGCTGATATACAACTTTCTTCAGGACTTTTCCCAAGAATGACAGGTTAGATATGGGCTTGGTTGTTCAGTACTGTGGCATCAAGACTGCTTTTCTTCAGTAGAAGCTTAACAACAGCACTTTCTAAGACCGTTGGAAATGCTCCAGTCTGAAGTGAGATGTTCACTAAAAGAGCAAGTTGTGGAAACAAACTGCTCAGCACAGACTATAGAAATCTAGTTGGTACCTCAGCCAGGTGGCATGTACATGATCTCAGACCAGACATCTTCATTTGTTTTTGTTTTTTTGTGTGTGTGGCTCTTTTCCACCATTTTTACCTCCTGTCTTTTGGTGTGTGTTGGCTGCAGATGTTAACGCCGTGACATCGATACAACACCCACAGCTCTGCATAGGGTTTTCGTTTCAAATAATGAGTCTATTTTGAGCCGAGCTTCCCAAACCCGAGGCTTTCAGAGGTGTGACCTCGCGATTATGATGCGATGGAGGTGTTGATTGACCTCCATTTGAGTGAAGCAGTGCCACTTCCCCCCGTCAGAGTGGCAAATAACGACGTTTACCTCAGAAAATATAGCACCTCTGCACCACTATTTCAAATAAAAGATGTCCAATTTTATTTTCCCACCAATTTCAAAAGTCTATTAGATTTGATAAGCAATGTCAACTTAAAGGCCCTATTCCTGATCTTTTGATTTTGATTTGATTTGGTAACAGTAAAAGAGCGAGCAAGGAAATTTCATTCGAGATTCGAGAATTTCATTCGAGATGCTGGAAGGGAATAGGGACAATTTTTACAATGTAGAGATATCAATTTGAAACTTTTGCTGTACAACTTGTATCACTTACCTGGGTACTACAGTTTCCCCCTGGCTGTCAGAGTTGTTCATTCTGAACTCTTCTCCCCTTCTTCAAATGGTAACAGATAAACTCCAGTGCTGGGTCAACCTCCCACTTTCAATGATAGGCTGGATAGCTACAGTTAAAATCAACAATCTTTTTTCAACGATACCTCTTCTTCCACCCTCGTTATGGTTTAAATCCCTTGATTCTAAAATGATTAAATTTTATTGGAAAAACAAACCCCCAGAATAAAAGTCACTACACTTCAAAAATCAGAAATACAAGTTGGTCTCAATGCCCCAAATTTTCAACAGTATTTTTTTTTCAAGCCAGCTTCAGCTCATATACAAATGGTTTCACCCACACAATACAGACAACCCATGGTTAGACTTAGAAAAACCATTTGGAAATACATTATTCATTTCAGAAATTCCTTTCCTCAGTCAGTCATACCTATACCTATATATATATATATATATATATATACCGATATCCTCAGTTCTGACAGCACTGCAAACTAACTCCTTCAAAACTAACCCCACTCTGAAACAATCCCAACATCCGAATAAACAAAAAACCCGTCATTTCCAAACCTAGTCAGAAAAAGGAATAACGCACATACAGAACATTTTTCAAAATGATAAAATTGTCTCATTCACTGACCTTAAGATATTGCATTGGGAGTAACACATATCTTACAATACCTACAACTCAAATCAGCAATTCCAGGTGCATACACAACTAAAACCCTTGATTTAAAACTACCATCTGTAATATTAGAATTACTATCAATATTATCAATATTATATATCAATATGACATGATATAATAAGCAATTAACCGAAATGGATAGAATAATCCCAAAAGAGATAGTTCACTCCATATCCCTTCTCACAAATGGGAAGTCGAGTTTGCGGTTACTCCTGATGCCAACTTCTGGCCTCAGATCATTCAAAAATATACACACCATGACCAGAAACCCCAACCTCCAGTTAATATAATTTAAAATTCTTCATAAAACTCAAAAATGGGAATCACCTCAAACACCTGCAATAGCTGTACCCATAATGAAACCAACACTTGAATCCATGCCTTGTGCAACAGTAGCCCCATATAATAATTCTGGAAAGACATCACACATTTTTATCAACTTTCTTTGACTGCCACATCCCTCTCTATCCATCACTCTGTGCCGACCTCGCTTCCATCAACCACAATAACAATAACATCAAAATCCTTCTAGTTACCCCAACCATCGCCAAGAAAACAATCCTGGAAAACAAGATATAAGATGAGTATCAACAACTGGAAAAACCTCCTTCTGTCTTCACTCTTGAGAACAAATCCATCTGCACCACACCTAACACAGAGCCTACTTCCATCTGGTCTCCCCATCTGGCTTCCCTCTTGACATTTTCAATTAACCCCTTATACACTTTTAAAAAAAAAATCCTTTCACTTATTTATTATTGTTATTATTTTTCACTTGTCTACTCTTTTTTAATAATATGTTGTATTATTATTAATAATGTTATTGTTGTTAATATTACTATTTCTATTGTAAAATTACTATAATATCTATTTATATTATATTTTCATACCTGTCTACTAATATGTTATGGTTGTTATTATTTCTTTTGTTGTTGTTGTTGATGATGTAATAATAATCATTCTCTTTTTTTATTACACAGATTGGTTGCCAGAGCTGAGGTTATTACTGCTGTTATCACTTTTTTTATTGTCAACAGTGCCAGCTACCATCATTCCAATATCTTTATTTTCTCTCTTCCGTCTCGCTCCCTCCCTCTCTTTCTTCTCTTCCTTGCTCCCTCGCTGATCTCCTCTGTTGCCTCAACTAAACTTTAAATTAAATAAATAGAAGTAACCAAATTGGAAAACAAATCCAAACCTAAATGGGGATTGGCTATGTGGACCGGAGTGTGCATGTGACTGGGGCAGACCAGCTCCCGACCGGGTCAGATGGCTGGCCCAGGTATGAAAGTGCGCCCCAGGCTCAGTTGTGGCTGAGGCAGACCAGCTCCTGGAAAGGCCAGAGGGCTACCTCAGTTGCTTTTAGAGCATTCAACATAGCCCTCCAAACTAAAAACACAGTAACCAAAATAAATACATTAATAAGTTCAAATAAAATACACTGAATTATAATACAACAAAAAAGGTGGACAAGGGGGTAGAAAAATAAATACAAATCTTTGCTGGTGGGGAAGCAGTGAGGAGATGGGGGGAGATGTAATTGGACGAAGCAGACAACAGCTAGAAGTTCTCTGCTGTCTATCTTTTCTCTCTTCTGTCTATTAAACCTCATTCTTCCATAGTCATAGTCTTTATTTTTAATCAACGTGATATCAGCACACCAAGATCTAGTCCTGACCACTGTCGCATTGCTCCATTGTCGCCGTCACATTGCTCTATCGCTGCTGTCGCAACATTTCATCTCCACGTCACATCCCTCCATCACCACCATCGCATTGCTTCATCTCCACCGTCGCATTGCTCCATCGTATTGCATTGCGCTGGTTGTTCAAAACGGGCTGATCGTGTAGCTCTGCACATGTCCATCGTGTCGCGGATATGGGTGCAGAGCCATGTCGCCAGTTTCCATAGGGATAACATGTACACCTGCCGCTGCAGTGTGAACACTGCATAAGAGTCGAAGTGTATGTTCGAATGACTGCATGGATCCTGTTCCACTTTGGTTAATTTAAGTTGCACGATCAAGAACCACAACCTCAAATTGGGTTAATTCAAACTTTATTTACCAAGCAGAGAAAAAGATTGAAGAGGAATGTGGGACAATGGCAGCCTGGGCCAATGGTAATCGTAGTTGAATGTACTGTAGAAACGATGGCCGTTTTGGGGAATCGCAGGAGACGACGAGCTCTCAGGCTTTCATCCCTCGGGTCTAGACAATGAGAGGAAGAAGAAAGTAGAGAAAGAGGGATGAGTGGGAGGGGCACGAAAACTGACATTCAGGAGGGGTTCCCCTATTTATAGAACAGGAGCTGGAAGAAACGTGCATGAGGTGTGGTCCTGCTCCTGAACAGAAAACAACCTTATCCTCATTTAAATACGGGCAGACCATCACAGATGAACATTGATGTACAAGTCAATAGATGAAGAAATGACCAAAGAGAACAATATTACACAAACCTGGATAACACACTATAGTAAACACTATAACAGAGTTAAAATTGTGTATGATATGTGTTCTTAATACATTTAAGAACCAAATCTGAAACAGCATATCATCTTTTTGTATAAATATTGGTAATTTTCTTTCATTGCTTAAATTCTAGAGGTAGTGTCACATTCACATTGTGGCAATACTGTGCCTTGAAAGACATTAATTCTTCGAATCTGATAGACTTTAAGTGGATATTTGCTTCATCAAAGCCGACGACACGTCACTTCAGTGACAACAATCTTTTGAACAATCCGTGCTGCGCCAAAGTTGGGTAAATCCAAAATGTCATGCACCGTTTCATTCGATAAAGAGCCGGATGTCAGCCTCTGATGGAGTCTGAAAATGGGAGCAATGCTTAACTGTAGTACAGGGTTTCCCACTGATTCAAGCAAGGCTTTTATGTGCATTTTATTACGTGTGTTTTATTTTAATTTTGCTTTTGTGCTGAAGCTCATTTAAGGGGAGACACAGCATGTAAAACTCATTTTTCCCATTTTCAGGTTTTTGGCCAGTTTGATTTCTTGTACATGTAAACATGTAAACTTTCACCAACTCTAAACAAAAATGCCTAATCTTGTGTTTCGATGAGAAGATATCATCAATCTGGCTATTGCCATTGCACAGGGGCAGTTTGGACTTTTTGCTTCTCATCTTGAAGCCTAAAATATTTGCCTGGGATGAATACTGAGAATCCTGTTAACTGGTTAATGTGCTGGTCTCGACTAGTTCTACTTTTTTCAGTATTTGCTTTCACCAACATAGTGGCAGTATGACATGTTGTATTAACAATCATTGCAGTGGTCTCACAACCAGCAGTACTATGCAAAGTTTCCGTTTTGGCCGGTTTGAAATGCAAATGGCCAGTAATTTTATTTTTTATTGGCCAAAATGCCCAACAAGAAAAACTTAACAAGCCTCAACTGAACCTAAGTCAGTGACAGACATACCAGGACATTTTGAGGCAGATCCAAATTTGACAAAAAGTTTAATATTATAGTATATAATATTTATATTATAAAGTTAACCCACCTTTATGGTATTTTACAAAGCGGAGCTGAATGCGCCATAATTACACTGAAAATATTTAGTGCTTCTATCTTTGTGCGTCGTCACCAGAGAACGGTGGCCTGCAAATAAATTTACTTTTCTACATGTGTGTTAAGAACTTTAGGGCTAATCAATTCAAATAGATTATGCGAAAATGTGGGCAACCATGTTAATTTTCATGATTTTCCTTTGTAAATCATTGTTTCTTAGGATTAAAAAAATCCAGTTATATATTAGGAGACAAACATCGTGATATTTTAGAAGTAAAACGAAGTTTATAGGATTTACAGAAAGTGTGCAATCATTGTTTAAACAAAATACAAAAATATATAATTCAAAATCAACTCCTGGTTGAAGGTGTTTTGGATCATTCTGCCATACAAAATATCTCTAGTTCATTCAGGTTTGATGGTTTGAAGTCACACCATGTATTTTCAATAATATTCAGGTCTGGGAGTGAGATGAACATTCCAGAACGTTGTAGTGGTTCCTCTGCATGAAGGCCTTAGTAGATTTTGAGCAGTGTTTAGGCTCATTGTCTTGTTGAAAGATCCAGCCTCGGC
>JAADKR020092594.1:0-10544 GCA_011763505.2 Lythrypnus dalli | reverse complement strand
GAGGAGTGGTTGCAGAAGTGGAGTATATGAAGACTGTCTTGATTGCATCTGGATTGGAACCAGGTGAGTGTTGATCACTCAGCTGTGCAGGGATGACTCCGCCCGGGTAGGTTCACACACAAACACACACACACACACACACACACACACACAGAAGGGGAGGGGAAGTGGGGAAAAACCAAGGATCATAACACCAATCTTTCGAGTCTTGGTCTGAACAATTTTTCCAAGGTATGTTCAGAGGAATATATATATCTGTATCTGGAAGTCCTACAGGACCTTGGCTTGCTTGTTCTCCACCACCTTTGGAGGTGTTTCCCACTTTGACCCTGGGGTCTCCAGCCCATGTACACTATGCCAGTAACCTGGTTCTGCCGCTTCATGCAAGCTTTCCCTGCCAGCATCTTACACCCTGCAGTTAAGTGTTGGATTGCCTCTGGAGCCTCTTTGCACAACCTACACCTTGGGTCTTGTCTTGTTTCCACAGCCGGTCTTGTCTATTATTTGGCTGAGGGGGTTCAGACCTATGCAGAACCGCAGTGGGGACAGCACATCAATATGGTATATACCACTTTTGATGGACACTTGGGTAAGTGGCTTTTGTATATATAATTCCTTGCCTGAATTATTGAGAATGAAACCCCCAAAAAACAAGGTGAAATTTGTTTTGTTTCTTATTTTATTTCTTATAGGGTATTTTTTCACTTTTGGATATCTTTTTTAGAGTCTCCAGGAACTGCAAAACCGTGTGATACAGTCGAAATCTCCATCACTATAACGTGTTGAGTTTCCTCTTTATGGTTGTGTCATATTTTGAATAAATAAGCTAATTGTGGACTTAGATAAAGCCAGAGTGCTACAATACTAAGTCTTTTCTAGTGTTCCTCAACAGAACTGGTGCCCCGAGGTCTGATCTCGCATGAAAATTTGCATAAACTTTGCCATCATTTACAGTCACAGTTGTGTGTATGAGATCTCCCTTTTTCATTGATTTTCACTGAGTGGAAATTCCACAACACTTTTATTAAAAGATATAAGATTTCCAATTTTTTCTCTGGACATGCTTTTGATTGCAATATACGAACAAATTTTAAAAAAATCAAAAAATCAATTGGCTTGTCGGAGTTATAGACAGTTATAGCAGTTTTTACATATTAAATGTTTATTTTTTATATCAGTGACATCAGTGTGCTCCGAATGTGAGACACAAATATACGCAGATGACACTGTGATTTACAGTATGTACATGGGAAGGATAAGGAGGAAGTGGCTCAAAAACCTTTTTTAAACTATGGATCTTATTTTTTAATGGTTTGTAACTCAGAGAAACTCTAACCCTGAACCTGACAGACCCGTCACTGAGAATGAATACCTGGGAATCCTTTTAGATTCACAATTCATGTTTAAAAAGCAGGTCAAGAAAGTCAACCAAACCGTTAAACCAAATCTTGTCAATTTTAGATGTATCAGACAGAGCCTGAATACAGAGGCCGCCAAACTATGACAATTTCACATCTATCGTCTCACCAGCTGGTCGCAGAGCTGTGAAACAACACTAAAAACCAGTCCGATCTGTCTACAAGCAGGCCGAAAAAATTCTTAGACATGAAACCTTTTCGTTATCACCACTGCAGTATATATATGTATAAATATATACTGCTGAACTGGGAAAACTTTGTCATTTTTTAAGATGCTAGTATGTTTATGATTTTAACACAACAGCGATTCATATATAATTTCAAACATTTGCTAAAATCTTGGTTACTTAATAATCAAACCTGTGAACACAACATTTGATGTTTTTATTCTGCCAATGTATTTCTGCCTGTAGTGTAAGTATTAATGGTGCTGATGACAGTGTTTTTGTACCTTAGCGTATCCTAATGTATTGTATTTTGTTAAAAACTATCTTAACATCTAAAACTGTCAAATTTCCAGAAATATTGATTAATGTGCAATGCCCCTGTTCAAATAAACTAAAAAATTAAAATAAACATAAAAACATCAAATGACAGAACACTTGTAATACATTGTTTCTCATATGTATGTTAATAATGTACAGTAAAAGTTTCAAACTGACACTTCTGACACTTTTTTCCTATTCATCTGCAGTTTCTTGCTTGAAGTAAATTTACTTCATTATTGATCACCTCTGAAGGCTCACAGTAGAAAAGTGCTCTCTCATGGACCCCTGATTCTTGAGCTACTTAGCCAATTTACACCCTGCTGTTGACGGCCCTGCTACTGCTACAAAGCTCTGCATTCCTTACCTGTCTTGGCCGCTATTTTTCCTTGCCTCTCATCCAAGACTCGACTCAAGTCTCCTTCCAACTTCTCGCTCCTCAACACATTTTCAGAGTATTGTTCTTCTTCTCCGTGGCAGATGCTGACTGCTCCAAGCAAAACCCAAACTGCGACAAGAGTCTGTTTTAGCCCCAACATGGCCCCGCAAGAGGGAAGCTCCAGCCTGCAGCCTCTCTGCGTTCGTCTCCCATCTGCACAGAGACAAATTAAGCTTTTTAAGCTGAGGCAGAGAGAGCGGCAGAGTCAGGGAGGCAGGGCCTTAGAAGCGGAGCCATGGAGGCAGGGCCTCAGAGGTGGGCCTTGAAGGCGGAGCCACGGAAGTGAGCCTCGGGGGCATAATCTAATTATTCCTTACACAGGTGAGACTAAATATTCATTACACAAGTGAGCCTTATTAGTCCTTACACAAGTGAGATTTATTTTTCCTTACACAGGTGAGAGTAATTATTCCTCACACATGTGAGACTGATTATTCCATACATAGGTGAGCCTTACTAATCCTTGACTGATTTTTCCTTACACAGGTGTACAATACAGATAACTATAAAAGAGTGTTACTGAAAGGAATCCCCTTCCCATTTCATGCTGTCAGTGATGGCAGCACCTGGAAGAGAAATGACACAAGAGCTGAGAAAGAACATTTATTTACACCACAAAGGTTAAGGCTACAAGAAGATCAGCAAAGCTTTACTTACCAATCAGAAACTGAAACAGTCATTTTTGAAAAAACAACAAGTTGGCAACATTTTGGAAATCGCTTGAGTTCATTTTATATATTGTCTATATTCTATAACATTACATTAAATAGACTTGAATATATAGAATACAAGTTGTACTTCTTCCCAGATTTTTGGGAATGTCTACAGGTGAATGGGGAAATCGTTGTCGGGCTCTGGGGTCATTTTTGACCCCAAACGCAACTTTGTCACTGCGTATCTCCATTGCCATATTTTTTTATCAATGTTTTATCAAATGGTATGAATTTTCCGATATGCGTTTATTGTATGTCTGTGACTCTTATCAAGAATAAAAAGATATTTTTACAAATATTATTATATTTTATTTTCATTTTTTTCATTAATAAAATAAAATATTCAAATTTAGTTTTTTTTTGGTCAGGAGGCCTTTTTTATGTAACAAATAAAATACATAAGGTATCAATGTCTAAGCCAAAAAAGGCTTTTCAACAAACTTGCATTGGAAATTAATCTACTGTCAAAAATCAAAAATCAAAAAATGTCAAAGATCTCTCTTTAGAAGCACATATAAACTAAGGCTGTAAAACAGAAAATTTTCACTTGCATGAAATTGCTAAATTAAGAAACATGTGAATTATTTTATCCTAATTATGGGTTTGATTACCCCAGAAACATGTTTTTCAGCACATGTCATGCCATGGGCTCAAACCTAAAAATACCCCTCTCTGCTACACGTAAGCTAGTATACATTATCTATGTCTCCATAAGAACAAGCATGTGCAAGCATTCACATACATTTGGTCAGTGGGTGGACGACTCTTAAACCAATGAGAGATTGACTTGTCGTCACTGAAAACAGTATAATTATTCTGTCTGTACGGTATTAGATCAGAGGAGATCACATCAGGTCTCCATCATGCTGTGTAAGTATGAGCTTCCATTATTGACTGTAACATCTGTTCAATAAATATTCTAAAGATCTCTGCCTTTGTTGGTCTCTGTGTACAAACAAATGAACCAGGATGATGGGACACTCAGTGGGTGGATCGTCAAAGAAGGGTGATTCCCGACAAACATCAGGCTAAAAGTGATGAGGAAAAGATTATTCATGCATTTGTTTCATCAAGGTTGAACTACTGCAACTCCCCGCTAGTTGCGTGCTTAAAAAGTTCTCTGAGAAGCTTTCACCTTGTTCAAAATGCAATGAGGACTAATAGAGCGTGTTTATCTGCACTTGCGTATTATTAGCCATATTCTGGTTAGGGCATTTTTTTTGTTGATATAGTGTTTATACGTAACTGAGAAATCGAGAAACTCATATCCTCTGTTTAGATGATCAATTAAAGAATCCCGGCTTCTTCTATTGGAGATACAACTGCACAGGCATATACATGATATTTTGAGCACCATCCTCAGTTATATTTTCATCTGCAGAGAAATATAGCAGTATGATTCAGTGAAAAAATAATTTGTGTTAGTGTTTTTAGCATTATTAGCCAAACTACTAAACTACCCAAGTGGGCTTGTCTTTGAAACATCAGCCCCTTCGTTTGTGTCAGCCCTTGGACAGAGCTGAGGATTTCTTCCGTAAATTAAAACAAATTCAACTTGGTTTTCGTCATCTTCTGTTTTAATTCTTGGCATTGTTTTTTTAAGATTTCCCCATGCCTTTTGTATGCCCTGTTAAAGTTGGACAGATCCCCAAAATCCACTTTTGACCTGACAACACATCCCTGAGATGGTTTCATCAAGAGGCATGGCCAGCAGTACATTTTGTTTGTTACAGCACTTCCAGTCAGCCAGCTCACTTTTTCATACCAGGACAACTGAAAAGACCTGTTACTTTTCCCCACCTTTTGCACCAAATTAATGTGAAGAATTGATCTGCCCTGCTGTTTAACTCTTAACTTAAGTTTTTCTTCAATAGGAAGACTATCAAATGGCTTTTCCTTAATCTGGTCCACAACATTGAAAGTGTCTGGCATTATGTGCAGCTTGCTACCTAGCTAGCACACGAATTGGGACTGGCACGAGGCTCCTGTTGTGTGCCGCCTGTGAGTGCTTTGTGACGGTGGAGAGAGGCTCAGCACCCGCTCCCCGTAGGGACAGAAACTGCGATAAAAGTCAGAAAGAGTGATATAAGTCAGTCTTTAAACACAAGCAGTTACAAAAAAATTACCAAAAATAACAGCTCGATCTGCCACTAGTCGTTTTTCACAAAGAAAATGACGCTAAGATGTTGAGAAAAGTCTCCCGTTCAACTTGGGAACGAGAATGTTTCCACCAAAAGATCGCTCATTTTGATGTCAATCAAAAATGGATTCAGGCTCAGACAGACCATCTAATCATCATGCAGATGTTCAGCGTCCGACCCGGCCGAGCCCCGCCCACTGTCCCAAAGACTCCCAGAGACGCTCAGCGTCCGGGAGCAGGATAAAGCACAGCATTTATCCAATGACTCGTCTCGTTTCGCGGCACGTTTGCATCACTATTGAAGGCAGTGGACTTCTCAATGTCCGCACTGTTTAAAGTGCTGGGAAACTAAAGCCGCGTCATTACCAGTGATAAGCAGCTGATTCAGAACAAAAGTTGAACGCATTGTAGCGTATATTTAGTCAATGACATGTGCACACAACAGTTTATATTTGTTCACTTATTTTTTTGGACATTTTAGAGGAAACTCAGCTTCCCTTGCAGTCTGAGAGCAATCGCGACTGCACTACATATATCCTGGTTGCTGTCAGAGAATCCCAGCCAGAGAATCCAGGTCTCTCATTACCAGAAAACTCCTATTTTTGGGAAGCGTCTTGCCTAAGAGTGATGCAGAATACCTTATTTGTGCATTTGTATTGTCAAGGTTGAATGACTGCAACTCCCTGCTAGCTGCGTGCCCAAAAGGTTCTCAGAGAAGCTTTCAACTTGTTCAAAATGCAGCTGCAAGATGAGGACTAATAGAAGGGAAGACATTAGTCCTGTACTCAAGTCTCTCCACTGGCTTCGTGTTGAGTTTAGAATTAAATTTAAAATTCCTCTCCTTACTTATAAGGTCATCAAGGGCATGGCTCCAATCTATCCTCAAGATGCTATCGTGCCATATCAGCCTAACAAAGCTCTTCATTCTCAAAATGTAGGGCGTTTGGGTACTCCTCGAGTCTGTAAAAACACAATTGGAGGTAGAGCCTTTAGCTATCAAGCGCCGGTTTTATAGAATCAACTTCCAGCTCATGTTAAAGAAGCAAACACATTTCCTATATATTCAAAACTAGGCCTAAAATGTTCCTCCTCAAATTTGCCTATGGTTAAGTCAGCTACAAGCTGCCCTAGGAGTAATAATGCTGGGGGAAGTACGGTGCACTGAGCCCTGTCCTCTTGTTCCTCTCACTTAATAAACTCTGTGTTTAAATTGTTGCAGCATTTCATTTACTCATTGCTATTCACATGGTGTCCTTTGTCACACTCCCCTCCGGGGAAGGGCATCTGTTTCAGGTGACTTTCTGCTGGCTGCCGATACTCCAGTGATAACCAACCAACCGAACATATGCTCCGCAGTCGTCAGGTTCTTCTTTAAATGGACTGTACTAAGCCATGATGATTATCAATCAATCAATCAATCAAGTTAGTTTTTTGTATAGCCCTCAAGGGGCATTTATTTATCTGTATTTATTCTTTATTTGTCTTTATTTCGCCTGTCCGTCAATGGGAGTGGATTTCGTCCTGCCTGTGTCGATAAAAACTTAAATCTTCAACTGGAAAGGGTTGGTTGAGTAGATGACGTTTCGCTTCTTCTCACAGAAGCTTCTTCCTTGCTCTTGGAAAAAGAATGATTTGCCAGCAGAGAAATACCCTTATAAAGGGAAGAACCTGACTACTCCTACGAGGAGGAGCCAGGCTCCTGCCATGGTTCCCTATCTGTGACCTAATGGTTGTTTGTTACATAGTAAATTAGCATATCTATGCCCTGAGAACTACTCTGAAACTTGCATTCTGACAGGTCGTTGACTCAAACAAAGGGCTTTTATTCTCCTGTTTTCAGTAAATTACTGTAGATAGGGGAAAGTGTGTGCCTTAAGCCTCCTCTTCGGTTCAAACTGGGTTGACATTTCTTTACAAAAATGGCTTTTTTAATGCCATGTTAAAACCAGCTTTTCTCCGTAGCTAAGATGTTTACCTCCTTGTCATCAAATGTATGGTCAATGGCTTTGAGATGCAGATGCACCGCCGACTGCGGTCCACTGCTGTTCTCTCTGCGATGCTGATACATCCTTTTAAATAGAGGTTGTTCAGTTTCCACAATGTACATCTCACTGCACTGATACTGACACTAAATGGAATAAACTACATTGCTTTGTTTGTGGCTGGGAGTTTTGTCTTTAGGGTGGACCATTTTTTGTCTCAAACTGTTGGCTGGTTTGAAATAAATTGGAATTTTGTGTTGTCTAAAAATCCTCTGAATTTTCTCTCCTATCCCTGCCAAATACGGAATGGAGACACTTCTCCTTCTCGGCTCTGTGTCCTGTCTGTCCTGTCTTTTGGCATTGTGAGACCTCCTCACTTTATCAAAGGACTTTTTTGGGTCACGACAGACTCAAAGGGCTTCCTGAACATGCTGCTGCTCCTTGTCCTTCCCTTCTGCTGTGGTGGGTACTTATTTAGCCCTATGTTGTAAAGTTTGGATCACTCCAAGTTTGTGCTGTAGTGGGTGGTTGCTGTCAAAAGCCAGATATTGGTCAGTGCGTGTAGGTTTCCTGTACACTTCGGTCTGCAGTTGTCTATTCTCTCCTGTGAACACCTTACAGTCCAGAAAGGCTAGCTGGTTGTGTACTGAATCCTCTTGTGTGAACTGGATCTTTGGATCTATCGAGTTCATGTGAATAGTGAAAGACTCAACTTCTGTTTTTTTTTATTTTAGCTCATGTGTTGTCCACATATCTAAACCAGTGACTAGGCGAAGTCCCTGGGAAAGAGGCCAGGGCCCTCTTCTCTACCTCCTCCATGTAAAGATTGGCCACTATGGGTGAAACTGGTGAACCCATCGCACAACCATGGATCTGTCTGTAAAACTGCCTCCTAAATTGGAAATAGGTGTTGTTCAGACAAATGTCCAGCAGTTGGCAAATGTGATCTGGTGCTAGTTTAGTCCTCTGTGACAGCGAGGTGTTGCCCAGCAGCCTTTGTTTTACTGACTCCTCCTGTGAGGAGGAGCCAGGCTCCTGCCATGGTTCCCTATCTGTGACCTAAAGGTTGTTTGTTACATTAAAATTGTGCTAATTTTAATGTAACAAACAACCCTTAGGGGAGTCAGGTTCTCCCCCTTTATAAGGGGATTTCTCTATGGCAAATCATTCTTTTTCCAAGAGCAAGGAAGAAGCTTCTATGACAAGAAGCGAAACGTCCTCTACTTAACCAACCATGTCCAGTTGAAGTTTTTTCTACTACTACTACTTTTCTACTGGGAAAGAGGCTAAAATGAGGTGTGGTTAACGACAGTCCAGAGCCGTTTATTGGCCGATACAAGTGTCTGTCAGAAGCGTCTGTGCAAAGCTTTTAGCCAATCGTATCAATGCTACGTGATGACTTATGTAGAGCAACCAAGAAGTGTACAGCTGATAATAATATGATAAAACTTAATAACCCTCACCATTTATTGCCCTGGTCCTGCTCGGGTCCGCGGGTCCGAGACGGACCTACGTGCACGGTGCGCACTGACAGGGAGCCGAGCCGAGAGTGCGCGCAGCGGGCCGCGGAGCTCCCTCGCCGGAGCGCAGCAAGAGGCTCAACTCGAGTCCGCCTTTTTTTTTTTAATTGAATCTGGAGTCTCCTGCCACCCTGGAGGCGTGCGGTGGGAGCGTAGCATAAGATACGGAAGCAAAACAAACTATACGCTCAAAGTGTCGCAAAGTACATGTCATCGGCTTGTCCCGCCCTACTCTGCCGAGGATCCTGACGGCTTACATGTAGCATGCTAACCCTCGTCTCCAGACCCTGACTCAGAGAGAAATTAAATGCTGCGGGATGCGGGGTATGGGCGTGCCCAGGCTAACAGTTGAGGCCTTCTGGGGTCATTTATGCCTTCAGAATAATCCCATTAATTTCAGTTTCAGTTATTCAGTTTTTTCACAGTAGGTCTCGCCGTCCCCACAGCAGGTCTCGCCATCTCCAAAGCAGCTCACTGTCTTCGCAGGAGCTTTCGCCCTTGCCGTCCCCGCAGCAGCCTTTGCTCTCACCGTCCCCACAGCAGCTGTTGCCGTCCCCGCAGCAACTATCACCGCCCCCGCAGCAGCTCTCACCTTCACCATCCCTCGGAGCAGCTCCCACCTTCACCATCCCTGCAGCAGCTCCCGCCCTCCCTATCCCTGCAGCCGCTCCTGCTCTCACCATCCCTGCAGCCGCTACCGCTCTCACCATCCCTGCAGTAGCTCCCGCCCTCGCTGTCCTCGCAGGAGCTTTCACCCTCACCGTCCCCGCAGCAGCTTTGGCTCTTGCCGTCCCCACTGCAGATTTCACTCTAGCTGCGCCTCAACAGCAGCTCTGGCCATCCCCGCAGAAACCTTAACTTTCGCCATCGCTGCAGCAGCCTTCACTCTCGCTCCACAGGAGCTCTCGCCGTCCTTTCAGCAACTCTTGCCATCCCTGCCGCAGCTTCCACCCTCGCCGTCCACACAGCAGCTTCCGCCCTCGCCATCCTCGCAGCAGCCTTCCCTCTCACTGTCCCCGCAGCACCCTTCACTCTCACCCTCGCTTTCTCGAAAACAGCTCTCGCCGTCCTCGCAGTAGCTCTCGCCGTCCTTCCCTCTCACTGTCCCTCTCTTGCCACATCTCCCACACGTCCCCACCACAATCTTCATCCCGGTGAAGCCTTCAGCCCCTGCCACCGCATCGCAGCTTGGTTAATAAAGTTTTTTAAAGCCAAATGGCCATTTTATCAATAAAACCCACAGGGCTGCTAAATGGCCACATATAGTGTGTCTGTCTTACATATGAAGAGTTAATTTGCAAAAGCAGATATCTCCAATAATCAATTAATCAATTCTTAAACCTCAATCAATATTTTTGTTATTGTACTCCAGAAGTGCTACTTATGAAACTTACAGTCTTACAGCCCTACATTTAGGACAACTTATCAAACTGCTTCCTTCCAAATTAGACAATAAACTGTCAACATTATTTGTTAAAAGCCATTTTTATTAAACCAATTAAATTAGGCCCGAATGATATTAGCAAAATGTGCGATATGCAATAACCCACCTTAAAATCACGATATCAATATCAGAGGCGATGTATAAGGGAAAGAAAACTTAATTGTGTATTCAGTTTCTGACTTTAATTTGTTTAACTTTCAGAGATTCTCTGCTTTTGTAACCTCAATCAACAATCACATTGTGTGACGGTGCAGTCCCTGTCTCCTAGTCTCAACCTTGGACAGGAGCCTGTTCGTGCTCCGTGTAGCATGTGGGTTTCGTGCAAGTGTGGCATGTTGAGTGTCCCATACCTTTAAGGTGTATGGTGGGTGGTCCCCACGTAGTCTTTAAAGGGTGGAGCGCG
>JAADKR020092127.1:0-10553 GCA_011763505.2 Lythrypnus dalli | reverse complement strand
CCTACTAGTATACTTTTTCATGATATTCTAATATTTTGAGATAGGATATTTGAGTTTTCTTAAGCTGTATGCCATAACCAGCAATATTAAAATAATAAAATGATTGCAATATTTCAGTTGGTGTGTAATGAATCCAGAATGTATGACATTTTTGTTTTTTAATTGCATTACAGAAAATAGAACGAAAAAAGAACTTTATCACAATATTCTAATTTTCTGAGACAGTCCTGTAAATAGTAATGGAGGATTTGCATATCTCCAGTGGTGTGCCAAAAGCGATCTCTTCAGTTTTTTGTGTTTATGATAAGAGCGTTGTTATTACTCCATTCAACCATCTTATTTACTCATTGTTTGTACAGTCCAGGGTTACTGGAACTATTTAAGAGTGATATCAAAACAGTGTCATCAGAGTACTTTAGAATGTACTGGTCTGGTCCTTTGCTCCTAGCCTCAGACAGACATTCTTCAGTACGACAGCTGTCAGTATAAAGAGAAAAGGGTACAGCTGAGCTTACACAGCCCTGTGGAGGGCAAACATTTGTAGTTAATGCTGAGGAAAGGATTCTTTTCACCTTTACTCTCTATACTCTGTTGGTTAAGAAGCTTGCATATCAGTGAATCAGATATGGATTCAGTTCTAACTGGACCGTCTTTGAGACTAATATATCAGACTGTATCGTGTTGAAGGCTGAGGAAAAGTCCAAGAACAACACCCTTGCATAGTTGTTGTTGGACTGATCTAGATGTTTAGTAATCAGGTGGATCAGTTTGGCGACCGCATCTTCTGTACCACAGCCCTTTTTATAAGCAAACTGACAGGGGTCGAGTTTCTCTTTGGTTTTACTAACAAGATATTGTAGTAGTATTCTTTCAAGGGATTTTATAATCGCTGAAGTGAGGACTATGGGTCTATCATCCTTATGCTCTTTGGGACATTGGATTTTTGGTAGTGGTTTTTTGTTGGAGGTTTTCCAAGACAGAGGGATTGTGTGTGTGTCTACAGAAGTTTGGAATATAGGTTGCCACACTGGAGCCAGCTCAGATGCAAAGTTCTTGAGGAGGAAAGCACTGCACTCATCTGGCCCGTTAACTTTCCTTGTATTAGTACGCTGAAACACTCTTCTCACATCCTCTTCAGTGATGGTAATTCTGTCTGAGGGGGCAGGTATTACAGCCTTAAGTATTTCAATGCACTTTGAGGAATTAACTAATGACTCAAATCTAGCAAAGAACATGTTTAGGTTGTTGGCCAAGGCACATTCATTTTCTGTCACAATAGGTTTGGATTGGGCTGTGGATTATTTTATCCTAAATTGTGGGTTATTTGGTTTGATTTGAAACTACATGTCATAAGCATTATATAAGCATGAACTCAAACCTAAAATATCCACAGGACCCCTCTCTGCTACACGTAAGCTAGTATTCATTAACTATGTCTTGATTAGAATAAGCATGCGCAATGTATTGATCAGTGGGTGGACATTTGAGGAGTCTCTTCTCATAAACCAATGAGAGATTAACTTGTCGTAACTGAAAACAGTATAAATAATCTGTCTGTACAGTATTAGATCAGATCAGGTCTCCATCATGCTGTGTAAATATGAGGTTCCATTATTGACCCTAACCCTAACCATCTGTTCAATAAATACTCTGAAGATCTCTGCCTTTGTTTGTCTCTGTGTCCTGAACAACCAAACCAGGAAGATGGGACACTCAGTGGGTGGATCCAGACAAAAGGGTGAATCCTCACAGGGATGACATTCCTGTCATAGTTTTCATTGTGTCCCATGCCTTTTTGTGAAAACACTGGTTCAGATCTCCTAGGACAACTGCTGGTGCTTCTGGGTACTGCAGTTGCAGTTCATGTACACAGTCCTTGCTGCTTGTGCAGCTCTTCGCGGCCCTTTCGGGGGTACATAAACAGCAAACAGTAAAATGCACCCGAACTCACGGGGCGAGTAGAATGGTCTTAAAGTCAAGCCCAGGATCTCTACATTGGGATCATCACAAATCCTCATTTTTATTGAGTAGGCACGACACCACAGGTCATTGATGTGTACACACACACACACACACACACACACACACCACTGTAGCCACTCCCTCCTCCCCTGTCCATTCGCACCAAAGTGAATCCGGGGACCTCATAGAGTGAGTTTGGCTTTGACAGCTTTAACCAACTTTCAGTGAAAACAAACAGTCATGCTTCACGGAAATCATGACTGTACCTTGCGTAAGTTTGTACCGTGGTGATTTTGTTGTGAAGGGATCTCACATTGACGAGAACAATTGAGGGTAGTGGTGGGCGAAAAAATCTCCTCCGTAGTGTAACTCAAATGCCCCCCCCCTTCTCCCCCGTTTTCGCTTCCTTCTTTTTCGGATTAGCTCCTCGGGGATGTTATCCAACACTGCTGAGTAGATGTGACCCGCGTTAGATGTGTTAGGCTCTGGTCGCAGCGACAGAAGTGCATCCTGGCTGTACACGTGTGTTAGCCCTGGCGCTTTCTCACGCCAGCTGTTTGTGTTGCTGTTGAGTATTGAGTGTTGTAAGCAGAACGGTTTCCAAGGCTCTCATCTTACACATTCCCATACATGACAGGACTTGACATAAACATTAACCGAGACAAACACAAAACATTAAGGCATACACGGCTGGGGTCGCAGTGCAGCCACCGAGCAGCGCACCGGAAGCTACTTCTAATTGTGTCAAATGCTGCACTGACGCCTAACAAAACCAGTATCAAGATTTGTTCGGAGTAAACAACTAAAAACAAGTCATTTGTAACCCTGAGTAAAGCAGTCTCAGTGCTATGATGAGCTCTGTACCCTGACTGAAACTTTTCAAATAAACCATTGCCCTGAAGATGGCGACAAAGGTGCTACTACTCTTTCAAGAACTTTTGGAAGAAACGATACATATGATATGGGTCTATAGTTGGCTAAAGTATCAGGATCAAGATTAGTTTTTTTCAGAAATGTTTATATTATTTTTTTGATTAAAGGGAGAATTTCTATAAAAAGCTTATTTAAAATAGGATCGAAAAGGTAAGTTGACGTTTTTGAAGACTTAATAATTGATTGTTTTCTCTGCCTCATCAGCTATTTTAGAGCCTGGTACTACAACTTTATTTTTCTCAGGGCTTATAGAGGGGAGCTTTTCATTATTTTTTGTCTCTAATGGTTTTATATTATAATTTTTATCATCAAAGTATGTAAGACAGCTGGGAGTCATTGCTACTGTGTTAAACAAAAACCTAGTTATTTTTGTCTATTAAGCAGGAATAGTATGCTGTTTTGGCTTTACACGGGAATGCTTGTAGGAAAGTAAACTACTTTTCCAATTTGCCAGAGATTGCACAGAGCTACAACTGTGCCTTATCCGCTCTAATTTATGAGTCTTTCGTTTAAGCGCACGAGTTTCATTATTAAACCATGGAGCAACACGTCTTGGTTTAACAACTTTCTGCTTAAGTGGAGCTACAACATCAAGAGCAGTTTTTAGTGAGTGCATAGCACTGTCAACAAACTGATCACTGTTATTGGAGCTTACAGGTGATTTACCCTTTGTATACTCACATGGCATAGCAGTAAATGCTACTTGGAATATTTCTTTGTGCCTAAACACTTTTTTCCAATAGCGTTTCAGCAGAATTTTATCATTAGGGATGGTATAGTCTTCAAGCAAAACTTAAGTGATCAAATAATGGTCTGAGAGGAGGGGGTTCTAAGGAAGAACATTTAAGTCTAAAATATCTGTCCCATTTTTTAAAACAAGATCCAGGGTGGGCTTGTGGTTTGTTCACATTTGTGAAACCAATCACATCAAGTAAGGCATTGAATGCATTGCTGAGACAATCACTATTATTGTTCACATGAATGTTAAAATCACCAAGTATCACAATTTTAATGTTTAATAGTCCACATTTTATTAGCTTGCTGTTTTGTGAGTTGTTAGGGCTACATTTGATTCACAACATTTACTTATTTGCTTGAGTTTTGTTTTCTTTGTGTTTGGTGTTTGGGGGCAGACACAGCTGGTGTCTAGTAGTTTTGGTCTTGTGACAGTCCGGGTGGATGAAAAGTGACAGAGGAATTTTCTACACTACTGCTCTGCACCCGAGGCTCAGATCTGGATTGTCCATTCTCCAGAATCCAATTGTCAACAAATAAAACATTGTTGTTTTTGCACCATCTAAATAACCAGCAGTTAACTGATGAAAGCCTGCTATACATTTCATCATTGGTCCGATTAGGGAAGGGAGGGGATGCGCTGCACATTCTTACCCCCAATGTGGATAACGATGCGACGGAACGTCCTGCCTCCCTGCTTTAAAAGCCTATGGTTACCTTCGATGTCACCTACTTTGACCCCTGGATAACACCTGGCAGCCTGGCAGCTTCACATCCCTAACTGCTGAACCCCCAATCACCCGATCAGAGGGATCAGCTGGTGTGCCTCTGATTGAAGCATACCTATTGTGGATGGGAAGCGGTTGGTGCTGTAAGTGTTTGCGCTTAGCACTTTTCTTCGGCCGAACAGTATCATATCTGTCCTGGTCTGGTCCCGGCAGCCCAGGACGTGTTGGAGGACTAGCCTTGCTGTAGCTATTCTTCCCACTGTCGGAGTGCGCTGCAGTCCCTGTAACTACCTCGCTAGAGCTAGCACTCTTCATAGCCACGAGTCTGCACAGCCACTCCTCTAACTCTGTCACACTGACCTCCAAAGCTAGAACTTCTGACTCGATATACGGCACAATGATCAGAAAAGGGCGGAAGAAGAAGCAGAAGCGCCTTCCATAGCTAAGCTAGCGGGATGGGCTAGTGAGCCAGCTAGCGCGCTAACGCTGAAGAGGATTTAATCCTCGCAGAAAGTTGGACAAATCAGAGGCTAGGACTCCACAGAAGTAAGGAGCCGACTATATAAACGAAGTTTTGTGCACTACGTGGATTCACAGTAGCACCAGAATGCTCGCTAGGTTAGAAAAGGCAACCTCGTTTTTATTTAATCCAGATTAAACAGGATTCATCATAAACAGAAGCCTATCTGACAATCTATGTAGACTATTCACTCTCATTAAAATCTCCGAACAATCAAATATCAACTCAATCATAACTTCATTTGATGCAAAAAGGGCTTTTGACAAGGTTAACTGGGCATTTCTCCTTCATACACTTTGTCAATTTGGCTTTGGAGAGTCATTCATCCATTGGATACAGTGGACACTTCAAAAATTAATGCCATAGGTACACAACACAAAATAAATCTATATACAGATGATACTCTATTATACTTACAAACTCCCCAACAATCTCCTCCATATAAAACTCTATCATTAATGGGAATAAATCGACAATGCTTCCTCTCTGAGACAACGCCTGGGACTCTGCAGCTCAGTATGTATTTTCTGAAATGCACATTGGAAATGTCAGGTACAAGCAAGAACCACAACCTATACTTGGACTAAATAAAACTTTATTTATCAAGCATGGATAGGGATAGAAGAAGAGTGTGAAATGATAGCAACGTGGGCAGATAGCAGTGTGGGTCGATGTAGAATGTAGAAATGATGACAGTTTTGGAGAATCGCAGGAGACGACGAACTCGCGGGAACTTGAAAGAACAGAGCGAGTCATGTAACTGAGTGTAATAAGGGAATGGGCCGGATGTTAGTTGAGTGGAGGTAGAAGGAGATGGCAAAGCAAACACGGAAAATGTCATCGGTTGAGGAGATGATGAATGAAGGAAAGCTTACACTGGGACTTGTTGAGAGTGAGCGAGTGAATAATCCAACAAGCAGGAACGAGGATCAAGTGACCACTGGCAGTGGGGCCACGGGGAGTTGGAATGCCGGAGTGATGCCTGACAGGACTTATGTAAATTGTGAATGAGGGAGATTAGAACAAAACAAACGTATACCCGAACTAGGGATAATAACCTGAGCTTTGATTTGGAGCAGTGACCAAAACAGCATCACGATGCTGCGGGACGAACCGAGGACGCTGTGTCTGTTTCTCTCAAGAGGAAACTCAAGAGACCCATGACATTATGTTCTTTACAAGTGTATGTAAACTTTTGACCACAACTGTATATATATATATATGCACTATTAAGTTATATGTGTTGGATGTTATATGTGCAATAATATGTTGTTTTTTATAATTTGAAATTCGATTTTGCATGTCTGCACTATTAAGCGTTGCTTATTCCATACTCAACATTAAAGCAAAACTTGTTTGGGTCCATATTAAAAGACTCATTTGTTCAATGTTGGCCCCCCGGCTTTGTTTAATTTTAAATTTTGGCCCCCTGTGTATTTGAGTTTGACACCCCTGGTCTACACTAACAAGCAGAAATCAATAATTTGGATTTTCTGCTTTATTTACACACTGAGACGTCTCAGTCATTTATGTTTTAATTGAAAATGTTTTTCAATCTATATTTGTTATGTCTTCAGCAGGGCCTTCAAGGGGCCTTATTAATTTGACCCGAGGGCCCTGATAAATTGATTGGCTCAATGTTCATAATTGTAGATGAGAGCTCCACCCTCCTTAAATCATGACGATGCACGCTAATGCCACACCGCCCCAGATCCCCGTAACCTGCAGGGAACTGGCCGACCTGATCAAGAGGAAGCAAGAACTGGTCGAGACCTTGATGAACTTGGATAGAGGCAACTACTTAGAAGACACTCAGATGTATGGAAACATCATCAGAGGCTGGGACCTCACCAATCAGAAAAACTCCAACAGTAAAACCGACAGAAGAAATAGGAAATTTAAAGAAGCGGAGCGTCTTTTTAGCAAATCCTCAGTCACCTCTGTCGCTGCCTTGTGTGCGCTCAGCGGGATTCCAGATCACATGAACGAAAAGCATGAAGCAGGCAGCGGCACAGAGAGCGACACGTCCCCAGACCTCCAGAATTAAGAGAACGAGCTGAGTCAGGACAACTGCACTCGGCTCTGCAGGACCTGAAGCCTCAGAAAGCCTTGTCCTCCTCCATAGGTGGCCACCACAACTCCACAAGAAGAGGAAGAACAAGAACAGGCACAGATTTGATATGAAAGTGAACAAGAAGCCGAGAGCGGACTACTCCACCTGAACTTCAACCTCTGACCTTGAGAACAGATTTCTCCATGTTTTTTCTAGACATTGTGAACTTTTCTTGTGCATTTTTCACGTCACTGCAAATATTTTCTTGACCACATTCCCCGATGGCTCTTGAAGAATCCAGGACTAAACCTGGACGAGTGCGTCAGACCCGCAGTGTTGCATGTTCCCATCTGATTTCGCCTGTATTTATGATCATCACCTTCATCTTTGGGTCAAAAAAACTTTACATTTGCTGTACATCAGCCCATTTTATTTTTGCCGACAGTAGCTGAGATGGTCGAGCAGGTCGTCTCTTGAATGGAGGGTTGGCGGTTCGAACCCCGCTCCCGCAGACGCAGACTGTCCTTGGGCAAGACACTTCACCCAACTTGCCTATGTGTGAATTGGAGGAGAGAGTGAATGGTTGGTGATGGTCAGAAGGGCCGATTGCCCAGATTTGCAGCCTCGCTTCTGTCAGTCTACCCCAGGGCAGCTGTGGCTACAATAGTAGTTACCACCACCAAGTATGGAGTGAATGAATAATGACTACAGTGTAGCACTTTAAGAAACTTGAGAAACAGGTTTATAAAGCGCTTTACAAATGAAAGCCATTATTATTATTATTATTATTAATTGTGCTCTTGGTGCATGCGCCTACACTTAAATTTAAGAGAATATTAAATTGAGAATATTAATCTGAAAAGTTTAGATTCTAGAAGGAACGGTTTGACCTGGCCATTCAGAGTCACTCCAGGATCAGAGTTCCACTTCCAGATTGCACATGAAAACCGAAAAAAACCTGCGTGTGTGGGGCCTTCACAGCTGCTCTGTCACTCTCCCCGCTCTCCACTATTTCCCTTCTCTCTCTCTCTTTCTCTCTTCCCTTTCTCCCCTTCTTCTCTTTCTCTCTCCTCTCTCTCTCTTTCTATCACATTTTTCTCCTCCCTCTCTCTCCCTTTCCTCTCTCTTCTCGCTCTTTCTCTCTCAGTAAAGTTTTTTTTTTGTCCTGTCCTGTGTCGACCTTGCCCTTGAACAAGCCACTTTTAGCCGGGGTTGTTCCCTCCAACATGCCCCCCCGCCCACACATGCACACACACAACCACCCCTCTATATCATCACACACAGTCCTTTCTCTGCATGTTCTCTTTTGTATAAAGTCATTCTTTTTTTCATATTAAAGACCCTATATCTATTACAAAAATTAAAAAAAAAAAATCTTCTTCACCCTCCGCGGACGGTCTCTATCCCCCTTTAAGCGTAGGGGTTCTGCGCAGTATCTTGGCTGTTCCTAGCACCGCACTTTTCTGGACCGAGATGTCTGATGTTTTTCCTGGGATCTGCTCAAGCCACTCCTCCAGTTTGGGGGTTACTTCCCTGAGTGCCCTGATGACCACGGGCACCACCGATACCTTCACGCTCCAGGCCTTCTCCAGCTCCTCTCTGAGCCCTTGGTATTTCTCTAGTTTCTTGTGTTCCTTTTTTCTGATGTTACCATCCCATGGTACTGCAATGTCCACCACAACGGCTTTCTTCTGCCCTTTGTCGACCACCACTGTGTCCGGTTGGTTCGCCATTACCATTCGGTCTGTCTGTATCTGGAAGTCCCACAGGACCTTGGCTCACTTGTTTTTCACCACCTTTGGAGGTGTTTCCCACTTTGACCCTGGGGTCTCCAGCCCCTACTCTGCACAGATGTTTCTGTACACTATGCAGTTATGTGTTGGATTGTCTCTGGAGCCTCTTTGCACAACCTACACCTTGGGTCTTATCTGGTGTGGTAGATCTGTGCCTCTATTGATCTGGTGCTCAGGGCCTGCTCCTGTGTTGCCATGATCAGGGCCTCTGTGCTGTCATTCAGACCGGCTCTTTCTAGCCATTGGTAGAATTTCTTGATATCAGCCACTTCAGTTATGTTCCGGTGGTACATCCCATGTAGGAGCTTGTCCTCCCATGATGGTCGCTGCAGCACCTCATCATCAGAATCAGAATCAGAATCTTTTATAAATGGCCACACAAACAAGTTAGTGGAATTTGTTTCCGGTACAGCAGATTATGCTCACGTCTCCAGAGTCACAATAAATAGTTATTTACATGCAGATGGAATGGCACAAAACACACACAAATACAGTCAGGTACATCAGGGCAGTGAATGGTTTAGAGTCCTTAGAGCTGTAGTGAAAAAGCTGTTTTTAAATCTGACTGATTTGGCTGGTATAGACCGATAGCACCTACCTGAGGGCATGAGTGTGACTAGGTGATGAGCAGGATGGATGTGGTCTGAGGTGATTTGTATTGCTCGCTGTGTGATTTGTCTTTAATAAAAAGTGTCTATAGATGGGAGTGTGTGGCCAGTGATTCTGAATGACTTATTGACTATGCGTTGGAGTTTGGTGCATGAGTGACAGTCCAAGTTTCCATACCAGACAATTATTGAATTGAGAATGAAGTGAAGTGAGAATGCTTTCAATTATTGCTGTGTAGAACTGAAGGAGAATGTTGGATCTGACTCTGAATTTTTTAGCTGTCTTAAGAAAAATAATCTCTTGTTGGTTTTTTGTAGATTTCATGTGCGTGTTGTTTCCATTTAAGTGAGCTATTGATATGTGTACCAAGAAATTTGAAGGTGTCTGTGGTGTCAATGGTTTCGGTGTGGATGGTAATGGGTATTTTGGATGACGGTGAGTGGGAAATGTCAATTATAAGTTCTTTGGTTTTTGAGGTGTTGAGCTGCAGGTTGTTATTGCACCAAGTAACTGCTTGGCTGATATGTTCCCGGTAAAAACTTTCATCATTGTCCGAAATGAGTCAGATTATTTTTATGTCATCTGCGTATTTGAGGATTGATACAGAACTGTGTGAGGATGTGAGTCCATTTGTGTAGAGGGAGAACAGCCAGGGCGAAAGGACATACCCCTGGGGGACACCGGTGCTGAGGGTAAGAGGTCGGGATGAGAGGCCACTCATCCTGACCCTCTGTGTCCTTTCCGACAGGAAGCTCCTAATCCAGTGGCATAAAGAAATGTGAATGTCCATGTCCCTTAGTTTGTCAAACAGTTTAGCTGGGTCTATGGTATTGAAGGCAGAGATGAAGTCGATGAACAGTGTGCGGGCATAGGTGCGGGGCGTCACGGGGTGGTGGAGGATCCTGTGAAGGGCCAGGTTCACTGCGTCCTCAACAGACCTATTAGCCCGGTAAGCGAACTGGTGACTGTCCATGAGGGGGGTGGTGAGTCCTAACAGGTGGGAGAGAATAATCCTTTCGAATGCTTTCATTAAGACTGATGTGAGAGCAATGGGTCTGTAATCATTAAGACATTGTATTTTATTATTTTTGGAAACAGGAATTATGATTTAGGGCACAATCACTGGATTAATGATGTTATTCGGGTAGTATGGGCTTGTCGCTGTACCATTCACAAAGTGTAGGGCAGTTCTGTACAGACTGGACACACCTGCCCACACT
>JAADKR020091377.1:0-10563 GCA_011763505.2 Lythrypnus dalli | reverse complement strand
TAGAGGACGTTTCGCTTCTTGTCGCAGAAGCTTCTTCCTTGCTCTTGGAAAAAGTAGGATGATGAGAAGCGAAACGTCCTCTACTCAACCAACCTTGTCCAGTTGAAGATTCAAGCTTTTTCTACTATTCTCAATTGATTCTGTTATTGCCAGAGATGTTGGAACAATTTGCTCTAAATCATAGAGTAAGTTATGTTTGTTTATAAACTTGTCTAATCTGTTATTGAATATTTTTTCAAGGATTTTGGAGAATTGTGGGAGTAAAGAAAATTGGTGTCTCTCCCCAGTTTTATACAGTGGCACAACTTTATCTGTTTTCATGTTATTACGAAATGTACAGGTTTGGAATGATAAGTTACAGATGTATGTAAGTGGTTCTGAGATCCCCTCAATGACTTTTTTCACAACTTTCTTATCAATTTCATTTGAATCAGTAGATGTTTTGTATTCACATTTTTTTACAATATCTATTTTTTTTTCTTCCACCGCTTTGAGGAACATCGAACAGGGATTTCTCTCTATAAGGTTATCATTCCACTCCTCAGGAAACAATGGATCAGGAATTTTTCCTGCCAGGTTTGGACCGACATTAACAAAACAATTATTAAAGCTGTTGACCACATCATCCATATTATCTGTTCTGCTATTGTTATCAATACAATATTGCAGGTAGCTCCGATGTTTAGCACCATTTTTATTAATACTGTTTAATATGTCGCATATTCCTTTAATATTGTTTGTGTTATTGTACAATCGTTTACAATAGTATTCCTTCCTACATACCCTTATTATGTTGGTTAACTTATTTTTATATTTTTTATATTTATTTTCTGCCTCTTTAGTCTTTTGTTATATGAATTCTCTATATAATGTAGTTTTCTTTTTACAGGCATTTAGTAATCCTTACGTGAACCATGGTCAATCATTGTGTTTTTGTTTTCCATAGAATTGTTTTATTGGACAGTTTATCATATAATGATATAAATATTCTTTAAAAAGTTTCATATGCCCTGTTAATGTCACTTTCTTTGTACACCGTTTCCCAATTTTATGTCAGTAAGTCATTCTTTAGTGTATTCATGGTTTCCTCTGTCCCCATTCGTCTGTATTTTGTTTTTTCCTTTGTCCAGTTTCTCTGGTGATTTGATTAACCTATTGTACATGATTTTAGTGGTATGGTGTAGGTTGTCAAAATAAGATATGGGTCTGATTGGCCTTTTTGATCAGGACCCCATCAAGGATTTCCCTGCTAAGTTTGTTTCATTTTTGAGAATTGTTGACGGCCCATGCAATTTTTGTCTCACTCTGTAGGGGGCAATTGATACACTTATTGTCTGAAGGGTCATTAAGAATTTTAAATCTAGCTTTAATCGGAGTATGTAGGTGCTATTGTGACCAACTTTAGTTTCACAAAAAAACTTTAGTGATCCTGTGAATCGCTGAACTGATATTTAGTTGTATTTCCAGTTTTTTTTAATAGCTGCTTCACTTTTTTATAGCTGCTTCAAATCTGTGTGGCATGGAGTCAACCATTGCGTGGCACCTTTCAGCAGTCATTCCACTCCAAGATTCTTTACCAACATTCCACAATTCATTTACATTTCCTGATTTTGCTTCAGAAACAGCATTTTTTAGGTAACCCCACAAGTTCTTGATTTGATTAAATTCCAGGGATTGGCCTGAAAACTCTCAAACATCAATGTTGTTGGATTGAAACCAAGATTTTGCTCATTTACTCATAAGTTTGGGGTAATTGTCTTGTTGAAATACCCATTTCAAAGACAAGTTCTCTTCAGCATAAGGCATGACCTCTTCAAGTATTTGACATATGCAAACGGTTCAATGATCCCTAGTATTTGATAAAAAGGCCCAACACCACAATGGAATGTAAATATGCCTGTGGCTTGAAATCAGAGGGGATTGTCTCACTAACTGTCTGCTAGGGATGCCCCATTTTAGTTGTTTGGTCTACTAATTTGTCAATGCAGTCTTAGTCGACTTCAATTTTCATCAGTCAACTAAACGCAGCACTTTTTGCATCAATTAAGAGGTCTCAATTTAGCCTGCACCCCCCATAAGCCTGTGGCACGACTGTCTTACAAAAGCCTAATATTTAATAGTTGTTACAAATATACAGTGTTGTACAGGCAGATGAAGCATTTTAGTTATTTTTCTATAAAGTGATTTTGTGAAATTAAACATGGAGGAGATAAACTCTGCAAGGAGCGCTCTCCATGGCGCATCAGCAGCTACGCGTCTGGGACTGTGGCCGTCTTTATACATGGTTTCTCCACACCCTGAGTTGTTTAATCCTAATGTTACACGATTCTACACTGAAATAATCTATACACAAGTCTGACAGTCTGTCCTCTGCCTGTCCTCTGCCAACCAGATTAAAAGCAAAAGTGTAACGCGGTACAGGTCATGCCAGACTGTCTTTGATCATCCTGAAGCTGATCATTGGCTGAGGCTTTGCCATTCTGGTTATTCTTCGTTCTGTTTTGATGGTTGTTTTTCTGCCATGTGTCTCTGGTTTTGCTCTCCATTTTAAAGCATTGGAGATCATTTTACCTGAACAGCCCATAACTTCTTGCACTTCATAAGTTCTCCCCTCTCCAATGAACTTTTTAATCAAAGTACGTTGTTCTTCTAAACCAGAGTGCCCACACTTTTTATGCTTGCAATCTACTTTCAGTGCCAGCAAGGCCTTGAGATCTACCTACAGATTTATATAAAGGGCATGAGGGGGCAGCTTTTTTCAGGGAATTATTATTAATTAAATATTTAAACAATTTGAAAAAAACATCTATAATATAACTAAACAAAATTGCATGATTCAACAAAAAATGACATTTTCAATTTGATAAGTGCAGCCTACAAGAGTTTGTGATAAAGTATTACCTCTTTAACTATTGTTTGAGTGACAGGAGCTCCATGGTAACGCTCAGGGGCGGAGCTTTAGACTTGTCAAAGCAAAGTTAGCTTTTTGGCCACATACAACGACAACAAACTGCTCTTTAAAGGACAGAAACAGAGTGAACAGGTCGAGGTATGTATTCTATGACTCGACCTGCTTCCTTTTTCTCTTCTCTTGTTTCTTTGAGTGTGCGTGTGAGCGGAGCATGTGCTTGTGAGCGCGGCATGTGGGGCGCATCGCCGTCTCTCACGCAGAGCTGCCTCACTCTGGCCGCAGTGATGTGTGGCCAGAAAAGAGGCGAAAGAGGCTGAAATGCACCGGTGACAGTTATTATTGCGTTTGTATTTCGTGGGCTCCTTGCGCTTGTGTGCATTTCTGTGTATAACCTGTGTACAATCTGGAGAGACAGGACTGGGTTTGTGCTTGCGATCAACTGGTAGCTCGCGATCGACGTAATGGGCACCCCTGTTCTAAACAATGTCTTGAATTACCAATTTTCCTCAGGCTTTCAAAGAAAAATGCATATTCAACAAATGCTGGCTTCATCCTTAAATAGGGGCTACCAAATTCACTCAAAATTGACAACCCCACTGATTGAATGCCACACTGCTTTTTTTTAACACACCTTTTTCAACTAACTGACCAATTGCACAGCCTTAAGAGCGTGCAAATCACAAATGCTGGGTCTTGTTGGTTTTCTGAGAATCTACTACACCTCCTGGTAACTTGTTTGCCTTGTAGCAATAAAAATATACTAAAAATCTAGATTCATCTGGTTAGTCACATTGGACTGCTATTATTTTGAAAACAACTGTATTTATAAAATGCTGCAATATTATACATTTTTGAAAGCTTTCAATGAGCCCTATGGAACTCTGGTGTCTTCCATTGGCTCTGCAAAAACAAGTATATGGCTTCCGTACTGAAGGACTGAAATTTTGATTTTGAGCAGATATAATAAAGTGTGAAACAAGTGAATAAACAAATTAATATTTATATGCAAATATGAATAAAACATGTATGTATTTTGTACTCATGCATTTAACTTTTTCATGTTACTATTTCCATGGCTTTGTTCTTTGTGTTAAACTATGGGACAGCTGATATAAACCAGGTCTTCCTCCAAATTCCTAAGATGGGGATTGTACCAGTCGCTACCATGCCACAGTCTTGTATTAGATTGTAAACTCAGGGTAATAAACATTATTGGATTTAATAGTTGATTCCAGAGGTATGCTTGATTATGGTTTAACGTGGCGAGTATACATATGAACCGGGGACAATGCACATTGAGTTGCAATATCAATATCAATAAAAAAATGTATACGATAACATGTCTGCTTTCGTGGGTGCCATAAACTGTATAAGTGCCAGTCAGTGACTTCCACATATGAGCTTCTCCATCAACCTCTATGGGCTCTATACAATAACAAGTTAATTTTCTCATCACATATGTATGTGCACAACACGTGTACAGTGAGACGTGCACGGTGTTTCATGTTCATGTTTGACTCTTTCCATTAAAATGTTAATTTTTGCATTACGTATGTACTGTATATGCACAAGATGTACACGGCGAGAGAAGTGCGTGATTGAGTGCTGAAAAGGAGGCATGGGCTCCATGAGATTGTATTCCCCAAACATGCTCAGTAATTTCTGCTTCCCCACGAGTCCTGAGGCTGGAGGAGGATGATCATTTCACATGACAACTAAAGAAGGAAGCCCATCTTACCGAGCGTTTGGGTCTGAAGGTAATGAGAGGGTCTGAGATGATCCTGGAGTCTCCTAAAAACAACCGAAAAAAGATAGGTCAGCAAGACCAAAGCTCTACTGCCAGACCTCCTACTTTACAAGCAAAAACCAAATATGTTTTTAAGAGGCACCGTGCTGAAGTGGTTTTAAAGATAAATGCAATATCTTAAGGGACACAATTTGAGCCCTGAAAGAGTAGCTGTCTGGAATTTAACAACATCTGAAATCAGAGTGATCTGTCCCACTGTTTCAGGAATTTTGCAGGACTGCATCAAAACAATCTTGATTCTCTCAGACAAAGACTTCCAAATCTGTCCTGCACCAAGATCACAGACAGGAAAAAAAAGTGGGCAAAAATTGCAAAGATTGAGCCAGGTTTAAATGTATGGGTTTATTTTGTAGCTATAATAGTTACAAAAACTTTTTCAGAAGGGATTTTGGATATCTTGGATAGTTTTATAATAAGCTAATAAGTGTTAGTGGAAACATTTGTAAACATTTTAAAAATCGCCTTATTTTTTAAAATTGAAAACTCAATAAATCAGGCTAGGAATGAAACATTAAAATATCTTTTTAAAAAAACTTAAAATATTATGATTGAAAGGTTGAACTCATAAGTTTAGGGTAATTGTCTTGTTGAAATACCAATTTCAAAGACATGTCCTCTTCAGCATACGGCATGACCTCTTCAAGTATTTGACATATGCAAACTGATCCATGATCCCTGGTATTTGATAAAAGGGCCCGACACCACAATGAAAGAAACATGCCTGTGGCTTGAAATCAGAGTTTGGGGGTCATCTCACTGTCTGGTAGGGCTGCCCCTTTTTAGTCGTTCGGTCTACTAATTTGTCGATGCAGTCTTAATCGACTACAATTTTTATCAGTCGACTAAATGCATCACTTTTAATTAATTAAGATGGTCTCAATGTAGCCTGCACCCCCCATAAGCATGTGGCACTACGGTCTTACAGAAGCCCAATATTTCATAGTTGTTACAAATACAGTGAACCCTCGTTTATTGCAGGAGTTGCGTTCTAAAAATAACCCGCAGTAAGTGAAATCCGCGAAGTAGATACCTTTATTTTTACTATTATTTTAACAAAAATAACAAATAACAAAAACTCTGATAGTTTAAAGAACGGTTTTGTAAAACAGGAAATATTGTCTCTCGCGTATTTCACAGTCCGCCCGGCTGCGCCTCTTCGTCCTGACTTTTAATTAATTAAGATGGTCTCAATGTAGCCTGCACCCCCCATAAGCATGTGGCACTACGGTCTTACAGAAGCCCAATATTTCATAGTTGTTACAAATACAGTGAACCCTCGTTTATTGCAGGAGTTGCGTTCTAAAAATAACCCGCAGTAAGTGAAATCCGCGAAGTAGATACCTTTATTTTTACTATTATTTTAACAAAAATAACAAATAACAAAAACTCTGATAGTTTAAAGAACGGTTTTGTAAAACAGGAAATATTGTCTCTCGCGTATTTCACAGTCCGCCCGGCTGCGCCTCTTCGTCCTGACTCCGCTGCGCTGTAGCGTCTTTTTCCACTGAATGCACTGTAAAAAAAACACTGTAAAAAAGCAGCGAAGCCGTATTAAATGAAGCGCGATATAGCGAGGGTTCACTGTATACAATGTTTTACAAGCAGGTGAAGCATTTTAATTATTTTTCTATACAATATTATTATTATTGAAAGTTTGAAGTCTGTAAGACCACAATCTGTGAAAAATGCATGTTGAGTTTCTCACTGCGGGATTTTTTTTTTTTTTTTCAGGTTTTGGGGCAGTTTGTTCTCTTTACATATAAACTTTCAGCTACTCTAAACAAAAATACATTATCTTCACAATAACATGTTTAATTAGAGCCTCAAGAGGCGATACAGGCCCTTGCCCCGGTGCAACTCCCTCTCTCGCGACCGCCCTGCCAGACCTCACCCACTTTGTCCACATTTATCACTAACAATTGTTTTCTGGCCAGCCCCACAATATTCAGGGTATTGTTTTATGCAGTTGTAAGCGGTGCACATGCACATGGCCTCCTGCAGTGCCTCTAAAAACGCCCTCTAGTATTATCATAAGATTACAAAGGCAGCTGTTGAACATCCCACTGGTCAAATTGTTCAGAATGGAGCATAGGTCTGTTTAGTTTTTGAGCAGTAACACTTACTGGAATTGTGTGGAAAGTCACAGACATTTCTGTAAAACCATTTATTTTTTAGCCTCATATACAAGTTCATACATTTCAGACGGGGGCGCTAGAGCTTGGGCCATCACTGTAGTCATGTAAATAAGATAATCTAGGGAATACATTATGTAATTTCCAACTAAATTGGACAGAGCATGGGAGAATTATAAAGTAGACCTTACTATTGTTGAGACATTTGCCTTGGCCCCACCCACATCTTACAAAATGTGGCATGTGTGTAATTTATTTTTTGTTTGGTATATTTTGTAGAATGTACATGCAATGTGGCACACAAATCATCAAAACTGCAGACAGGTGCGGTCAAACATAAGGAAAAAAAGTGTGATGTTTGTCTGGGCGGTACCCAAAAACCATGACACTTATAAACAAAAAGTGGCTGATTGTTGTAGCCCCATGTCTGTAGGTGGCATTGGCCAAGAATGGGCTCACTTTGCCAAAAAACCTAGGACTAGTTTGTTAAAACATTCGGTGAGCAAACTCCCTCCGGGATTTCAATCTAAAATGGCCGGCTTCCTGTGTGTCAGAGGGCGGAGCTATATTGATATTTTAGGATTGTCTACTTATGCTCCATCACTGTGACCCACCTAAATTGGCCTGGGCCAAAAAAAGCCTGTCCTAAAATGCATAGGGGTCAACTTCAAGGTGGCGCTGCTGAGTCTTCGTGCATTGAACATGTTTATTTCTGGCAATTCCATCCATTTTCACGTGACCCAAATACGCGACCCAAATACCACTGCCAACTTTGATGACTTTTTGATAACATTTGTAAGGTCAAAATAGAGATCACGGAGAAAATAAATAAATAAAAAGAAGCCATGCAAAAACAATAAACCCTTGCCGGGGGACTGTGTCCCGGCTCGGGCCTATTAATAAAAAGAAACCACGCAATAAACAATAGTCCCTTGCAGGGGGACTGCATTACAGCTTGGGCCTAATAAGAAACCACTCAAAAACATTAGTCCTTTGCCGGGGGACTGAGTCCGGCTTAGGCCAATTATTTGACTGATTGAGTCTCCACCGATTTAAATATCATAACAAAGGCCATTTTGTAAAAATGCCTTTTTCCTCACATGGTGGCGACACGATCTGCACTTGAGATTTGAATTTCATAAAACATGGCTTTTTTCACCTTTTATTATTATTTACAGATGTTACCACTAATACATAGGTTATTTTAAAACTAAACAAGATATCCAAAATCCTCTTTGCAAAAATCTTTGTAACAAATAGATCTACAAAGTAAAGCTTTGTTAAACCTGGCTCAATCCATTCTTCAGATTTCCTCGTCGAAAATGTAAGCAGCTTTGGGAATTTTAGGCTTAGAATGCCTTATTTTTATATATAAACATTAAATGACAGGAAACATGCGACACATTTTCCCTCATAGTTCTGTCAGTAGTTCTACAGCAAATGTTTCACATTGAAATCTTCACATTTAAAACATTTCCTCAGTCACCTGCAGCGTCTCGCTTCGTTAACAGGTTAAAAAACAAAACAACAGTGAGACAGGCCACCGCTGCGTCATCCTCCGCATCGCCTTCCCCGAACATGGCCTGCCTCACACGTGCAATAGGAGGCAGACTCACCCGCGGTCAAGGACACAGAGAGCACCGCAGCAGCGAAGAGCCAGCCGTGCGTCATGACGCGTGATCGGGCTCAGGGCAGAACAACAACACAAACCGACATTAACGCCACTCAAGATCAGGGGATGGAGGAGAGCGGCTCCGGAAATAACACCACGTTCGTCAGCCAATCAGGGCTGCGGGCCAAGGGGCACGTGCTCTGGTTTATTACGTTAAGGCTCGCGTTGGATAATGGGCTCGGGAGGGACAGTCTTGGTAAATGTGAAATACGAATAACCCTAACCATATAAACTGTAGTCTTAAATATCCCCCTGTGTCTGACGGTGAATGAGTACCATGGCGAAAGTTTTCTGTGTCCCCACGGAGCCGACCAGAGCATCAATAGGTTGAGTTCAAATGACCTGAGTTTAGACCCTTTTGGAGAGTTTTGAATGTTTGAGACTAGAGGTCGACATCATGTGGCATTTGCTTTTTGATTGTCGCTAATCATAGGTTTTTATTTATTTATTTATTTTGGAATGATGTGGACTTTATGGAAGCCCGTTTCCGCTATGTAAAAAAAGAAAGAAAGTCAAAATTACGAGATTTAAAGTGAAAATGATTAGTTTAAAACACATAATTTTGAGTTTAAAACACAAAATTACGAGTTTAAATACACAATTACGACGTTTAAATTAATACTACGAGTATGAAAATCGTAATTACGAGTTTTCATTAGTCATAATTTCTTCTTTAAAACACATAATTTTGACTTTTTAAATAGCGTGAGGTTGAAACTGCGCATGCGCACATGTTGCCTCCTCAATGATTGTTGCTGCTTTTTGATTTTTTTCTGTCTATGCTGCTGACGAACATCCTTTGCTGGCAGATATTAGCCGAAGATTATGCTCAATATATTGTTGCTTGCAGAAAATTAAATTTGCAAATTGCAGTATTTCACATGTTAAATTGAGTTAAAGATCGGAACGTACGTCAAAAATGAGACAGGGAGCTAGCGTCATGCAGCTTCTATTTTACCCGCATGCAATTTACTGAGCTGCAGGCATTTTCGGCGATTACTCTTACATTCTACAGCTAAAAGCAAACGGTTTATCCAGAGTCCATATGTGATCTGTGAGCAGTTTACTAGCAGTTGTGTACATTACCCACTTGATGTCGCTGTGGTACACATCACCATGGGGTGGGAACCCCTACACAGGAATCTCTGTTGGAAGAGGCAAAGTTTGTTTGCGCTGCACACGAGTGACTATTCATGCATTCAAGCTTTATTAAGGACACAGACACCGAGTCCAGAGCAAGTAAAAAAAAAATGCAAAAAATAGATTAGATAGAAAAACATATTTGCAATTTGAATGTCACAGTTTATAGAACGAAATTTACGAGTTTTAAAAGTCGTAATTTCGTGTTTTAAACTCGTAATTTCGTGTTTTAAACACATAGTATGAGTTTAAAACATACTATGAGTTTAAAACATACTATGAGTATGAGTTTAAAACTTGTAATTCTGTGTTTTAAACTAATAATTTTCACTTTAAATCTCGTAATTTCGACTTTCTGTTGGGCTTTTATTTTTTTACATGGCGGAAACGGGCTTCCATAAGAGTTTTAGCGATCGTAAAATCAGTACTCCCTCTTTTCATGCCTCATATTTTGGATTATGTACAATACAGCCTGGGTTGAAAATGGAAGGGAAATACGCTGTCCTATCTTTGTTTGATGAATGAAATTAAAATGTGTTCCTAAATAACACTAAAACCTGGAAAACTGTAGGAACATCAACCTCCAAGTGTCAAAACATCTACTATTTAATGCACTTTCGCTGTATTTATTGTTATGACAGAGTCTCTGTTCTTGTACTTTCGCAGTGTGCCCAATGAATAGGGAAAAAAATAAATGTATAGATATCATTTTGAAACGTTTACTGTAGATTAATGACAAAAATATGTGGGGGGAAACATTGCAGGTTTTCTGTCGTTTTATGTTTTTATATTTAAAAATAAGGCATTTAGGTCTAAAAATGCCCAAATTGTCAATATACACGGCAAAGATAAACAGTGGATTGAGCCATTTAAATATATGGGTTTCTTTTGTAGATATTTT
>JAADKR020091284.1:0-10566 GCA_011763505.2 Lythrypnus dalli | reverse complement strand
CACGCATTAGCGCTGTTGCCATTGACGGCTGTTTTTTGGGAAGTTATGACCGTATAAACATGTTATTTGCGATAAAAGCCATATACACCCACTCCCATGTGGAGACGCAGCCTAAATATGCCAGATTAGATTGAAACTTTTCACGATTGCACATTCATTTGTTAAAGGCAATGGATAACTTCTTGAGATCATTGTAACAATTTAGTTAAGCAATTTCCAAGTAATACAAATCTCATCAGCATAAAGGACATTCCTATGGTGCATTGCACATGTGGTGCATGTGGGACACGTGTCTATAATGTCAGTGTCCTGTTTCCAGTACATGTCCTCATGTTTCCGCTGGTGCTATAGAGCTGTATAGAATGTCCAGCTCTAATGTTACCACACTCACAGACAGTAAACTGATTAATTTTATTTTATTTTAAACAGGCCCACAGCTGTGGCTATTTTTCACTGCTGGCAAGCTACTTGGCAACAACACTTCCTAAACTATTTATTAGTGACAAAATACCGAAATGTAGCCAACTCTCATATAGATATCTTCACAATCACTGAACGCAATCTCATATTAGATGGAATGAAACTTTATTAAACAAGCAAATATAGTGGTTGAATACAAACAAACTGTTTTGGGGATTGGCAGAAGACAAGAGCTCTTGGGCTTCCATCACCCTTGGATGGATGGGTAGGAGGGGCACATAGACAAAAGTTGAGGAGAGACTGAGAAGAGTGTCCTGCGGGTATTTATAGGACAGGGACTGCTCTTTTACTTAACAACATTATCTTAATTTATCAAAAACAACAAAAAACATGAAAAAATGCATTAGTTTGCAAAATTAAAGTCCGAGGGAGGAAGTTGAATGCTAACTGTTTAGTGGTGGGATTTATGAACACTTTTCAAACATTTCAAAGAGCTGCTCAAAAGACTGGCTATTTTTATATGGCTCTTTTGAAAGACCCCCTCCAGAAAATTTGCCTTACCTATTCGCTGTGAGGCACATCTTTTGATACAGATTAATCAAATTTACAGTAGGACTGAATTTTGCACTTGAACAGTGTGTAAAAATCATTGAGCAAAAATGAATGTCAAGACATTAAAATTACTCAAATAATGATTGGTCCAAAAGGCTTTCCCTGGTGTTGCCTCCTGCTGTAAACTGTGTCTTCAGTTTTTTCATAGTAATTTAGTATAAAACGTTGTGACAAAGATCCGAGAGTCTGTATTTCCAATCATTCAAATACATTCAGTTATAGATACAAAGTCAATATAGTCTCATTTCAACTCCTCTCTAAAGTGACTGCATTATACATCCTGATGGCATGAGGGACAAACAAGTTCATCTGATTCTCAACGGAGCACCTCAGAGAGAGAACTCTCAATGAGAGCCTCAACTTCAGCTCCGCAGTCACCCTTTTAGCCCCTTGAGGCAACGCGTGTTGTGATATTGGGTTATACAAAACTAACATGATTGATTGAGAACTCTGGAGCTCATGGAGCTTGTCTGGCAGGATTGTCCTGATCTTAGACAACGTCCTCTGCTCCGCCACCTTCTCCACAGAGTCCAGACCCAGTCCGACCACTGAGTCCAGACCCAGTCCAACCACAGAGTGCAGGCCCAGTCCAACTACAGAGTTCAAGCCCAGTCCTTCTGTATGGGCCGATTCAGCTTCTGAATGCCCCTTTTCTTAGCCCTGCCCACCCAGCATACAACAGTATAAAAAAGGACACTAGGTACAATGGACTGGTACAACAAATACAGTAACTGAGAGCAGAACCCGAACAAGGCCAGCCTCCTGAGGAAGTACATCCTGCTCTGCAACTTCTTATAAACAGCTATGTAGGCAGACCAGCTCAGCCTGTTGTCCCACCGCAGTCTCAGGTACTTTTAGGTAGAGAGCATCTCAACCAACAAGTAGTGGAAAGAGGCAAGCGTAGTGTCTGAAGTGACATGGTTAAAATCTCCAGAGATGAGGACGAATGCATCTGGATGCTGGGTCTGCAGTGCTGTAATGGTGTTAAAGATGGACTCACATGGTGCCTCTGTGTCTGCCCTCGGAGGAATGTAAAACAAATCGTAATGACATGTGGGAACTCACGTGGTACAAAATATGGTCTGACAGCAGCTAACAGGTACTAGCTCCAAATCATGGCTGCACATAACAGTTTTGACAGTCAGATGGTTGGGAAAGCACCATTGTTGGTTTGCGTACAGGATAAGGCCCCCATCTCTGCTGGACATGGGTTCCCGATCTGCTCGCATGGTGGAAAAGCTGGGCAGGTCCACATTAGCGTCCGGTATGTAGCTGCTGAGTGACGTCTTTTTTGAGGATAAACAGACTGCACTCTCTGTAGCTTAGTGGAGTCCTGATCAGTGCCATAAGCCATCCATCCTATTAGACAAAGCATTAACATTCCCCACCACAATGGATGAAACGTGATTTAAAATGTCTCTGCGTGGCAACTTGCCTTCATTTTAGCCTTGTGTTTACGTCCAGCTCTGCAACTCCGATACTTCCACTTTAGCTCCAGTGGAATGAGATGGTGTATACCAGATTTTATATTGTCTCTTAGTGTGAATAAATCCTCTCTTTAATACACAATGCTGAGTTTAATGCTGAGTAAATGAGTTTCAAATTTTCATTTGAGCAAGCAGGCATGCAGCTGTTCAAATAAGGCACTTTTTTCAAACAATAGCCATCAAACATAGCACATCATGAACAAAATGGATGTTATCAGAAGTTCTCAACCATTGACCACATTTAGGAGATATCAAAGCCTCGTTAGAAATCATTCATGAATGTACACACCTTTTGACACTTTCCTTTAGACAAAAATATACATAGAAAAGTGTCCTCCGGGCAAAATGCTCTTTTATATTCAGTTAAGGTGATTATATAATTCTGTGTTTTGCACATGCACTTCCTATGTCCATTAAACATAATCTTGTCTTATTATATCTTATTATATGTAAATTAAAGAAATTACACAAATTATAAAAAGCCATGAAACCAGCATGTCATTACTCACTATAATTTAATAAAGGGACAGGCTTCACCGTTCATGTGTACAGGGATATAACAGTCAATTCAGGTCCAAGCCGTTGGATAACAAAATGTACATTTTTGCAGCAGCAGGCTCAAATAGCTAATGGTTTTTCTATGATGTCTATGGTTGCGACTAGAGTTAAATTGGTCCACGTGGCCTGGAAGATGTAGCCCCGGCTCTGTTGCTACCAAGTGTCAGTACCTTACAATGTTCTTATTTGGTTTATAAAGAAACTGCTCTGTTGGTTATAGGAAGGCATACATCTTTGCTACAGAATCTAGTTCCATCAAACATAATCCTTCCATATCCAGGGCAGAGAGTGGAGCGTGGATGATGACAGATGTGCGCGGCAGGTCGTTGTGTTTATTAACGTCGCTCTTTGATACAACAGCAGATTACAGCGGTAATCCTGACAGCGGATTACCCTGAGACCCTAAGATATTCTCACTGACACGGCGGACACACATGGTACAGTGATGTCCAATCACATCCTCAGTCTGTCAGAAGTGAGGAGTAATCAGCTACCTTTGGACATGTATCAATAGTTATCCTTGGGCTGTGTAATTAGTCAAACCTTTATTTATTTAGATTAGATGCTGCAGGTGAAAAGGGACATTTGCTTTATTATAAGGACGCACTGATACGAGTACAGGATATCAGCAATAAAATGTGTATGTACTCATACTCTTTAATCTGGTTGTGAGCAGAACAACAAACTATATAAATATCAAACAATATCTAGAAGGTTTGTGTACAGTAAACTTTCAATATCTGATTTTGTCTAAACCAGGACTAAACCAGGTCTTAACCAGGACTAAATCAGGACTAAACCAGAACTAAACTAGGTCTAAACCAGGACTAAACAATGTCTAAACCAGAACTAAACCAGGACTAAATCAGGTCTAAACTAAGACTAAACCACATGTTAACCAAGACTAAATCAGGACTAAGCCAGAACAAACCAGGACTGAACTAGGTCTAAACCATGTTAAACCAGAACAAACCAGGACTAATCTAAGACTAAACCACGTCTTAACTAAAACTAAATCAGGGCTAAGCCAGAACAAAACAGGACTAACCTAGGTCAAAACCAAGTCACACAAAACCTGAATGAGCCACTGATTTTTTAGACTGCAACCAGAGCTGGACATCCATTTCAATGGAATACCATGGCAACTTGTTGCCATGCTGTTTTCATGCAGTGACATAATGTACATACCCTCTAGGGATGGGACAGAGGCCTAAATGGCAGTGCAGTAGAACTAAACTGGGGAAAGGGTCGTGCAGATCACAGATGTCAAATAGCCAGGGGTTACGTTTGTGTCATCACCTGTCAAATTCACCAAAGATGAAAAACACCAAATATAGCATTTAGTCACCAGTCGTATCGACTACTGTAATGCCCTGCTTTCTGGTCTTCCTAAAAAGAGCATTTTATCTCTACAACTTTTACAAAATTCAGCAGCTTGTGTCCTGACGAAGACCAGGAAGCAGGAGCACATTACACCGGTTTTAGAATCCCTGCATTGGCTCCCCGTGTGTTTCGAATTATTTTAAGGTTCTTTTAATGGTTTTTAAATGTTTTAATGGCCTTGGGCCTTCTTATCTTTCAGAATTGCTTTTACCTTATGAACCTTCGCAGTCCCGGCGCTCCTCCGGCAGCTATCTCCTCGTCATTCAAAAGTCAGGACACACACTCACGGCGAGTGGTCTTTTTAGTTTTATGGCCCTCGCCTTTGGAACAGTCTGCCGAAGGAGCTCAGGGCTGCAGAGAACGTTCACATTTTTAATAACAGACTCAAGACCCACCTTTTTAGTTTAGCTTTTACTTATAGTGTAATTTGTTTTAATCTCATATATTCATCATATCGCCAAGCAATTATTTTATTGGTTAATATTTTATGGTTTATATACTTTTTATCATTGTACTGGTTTAGCTTTTATGAACAGTGTTTCCTCTGAGGGAGCTCTCTGCATTGTGAGCAGTGTGTCTGAGGGGGCTGCCTGGGTGCTGGTCCTGTCGGTGCCCTGCTGGAAGTTGGTTGTCACTCTCATACCTCCTCGGCGGTGCAGGGCACCCCATGGTGGCCCTGGCTGATGGGATGCTCGCGGTGCAGGCAGCTCCTCAGATGATGTCTCCTTACCCGGTTCATCTGTGCTCAGCCTAGTTCTCTTGTACTTCAGATTTATTTCTGTGTGTGTGTGCGTGTGTCTTTGTGGGCTGTGTGTGTGTGTGTGTGTGTGTGTGTAAAATATGATACATTTACTTAAACTAAGACACAAAACACTTGAAATGAGACAGAAAAAGTCAAAAGCAAGACAAATCATTCTTGTTCAGTTGGCAATATCTGGATAACTTGTCTTAATTTAACTAAGACAAAGAGTAATAGTACTTTTGGTTAGTTTTAACCTCTGGTTTGCCCATATAAGCATACATATATTCATCACATCACAGTAGCAACAGCTGACTTACTCCCAGAAGGTGATATAACGAGGCCAAAAAACAAAAATCAAACTAAACACCGAGTTGCCATCAAAGCATATATGCACAGGGCGCCCTCTGCAATGTCAATGCAATTGCGCTCACACTGACAGCCGTAACCAGGTAACCATCACCCCTCAATCTCTTGAACTGTTTGATGGAAACGCATGTAGATTTCGTTTTTGCTATGCACATTTAACATGTGCATTTTCGACAGATGCACATGGTCGTTGATGGAAACACATTGAGTGACACAATCTGTGAACATGTCAGTACTTTAATGAGATTTCCACTGGAATACACTCATCATCATCACACTGGTGGATAAATATGACCAAATCATTAGTATGTACAGAATATGTGCTTGTACAGCGTATGAAACCAATTCACAATGGTAACACATGGGTTATACATATATTAGATAACTTTGTTGATAAGAGACACACTACTTTTTTGTTTGTACTTGATTCACTGCATATAAAAACTTGTATAAAAGGTCTATGTACATTTCCGTGGGTAAAGCTATAGAATACGCAAGAAAAAAAGTTGTGATACAAGAGCCAAAATCACCAGAATGCTCTCTAGGTCCTACTTTTCAGAAAAGCCTGTCCCTTGCCAAAAAAAAAAAACAAAAAAAAAAAACGTTGGTAATGTCTTAAAAATATTGTGGCCTATAAAGTGTTCAATGTTTGAAAAGCTAAAAACATCAAATCAACTAATTCTATTTAATTTATTATTCCCATCATCTCAGGATATTTTCTCCCAAATTTCACTGATTCAACTGACGTAATATGTTTGTGAAGGCTCTCATTTGTCGGGGAATATTAATTTAGAATATTCACTGTCGACTGGACTGAGTTGCTGACGTTTCACTTCCATTCACAACAGCTTCGCCTTATCTCTTGTCAGAGATTGATACGTGGCATAAACTGGAGTTGGTCTATATAAAACTTAGGCTCCTTCCAGGAGGAGGGGCAAGATTGCAACGCAAAAAAGCTAATGAGTTGTTTTCGGTATCAGTCAATTAACACATCTATTCCCATGCTCTGATGCCTGGCTTGGGAAGTTTCCATTAGCAATAACAAAGAGGAGCCCTTCATTTGGTCTCAATAGGCCGTAATAGAGAGATGTAGCTCCCTCTTCTTTTGAGACTGGGTTTCTTCTGTATAACAAAACATATGTCTCCTCATAACTCCTCTTTCAAACATTCCTTCTCTCTGGCCAATATTTTAACTTCTTTCATCTTGGTGAGTGGCTTTGTTCATTGACTGATACTGTAAACAAGTCATGAGTTTGTTTGTTTCCTGCTGTGTAAAGTACTTTGGTCTTTTCACTTTGCAAATGTGCTATAGAAATAAAGTTGATATTGACATTGACATTGTTTAGCATTCTTGACCCCTTCTTCTGGGGGCGGCCTGAGGCTTATATATACCAGCTCCAGTTTAGTGCCATTTGACAGTGTGTCCCCATTTCTGCGTAGGTTTCCTCCGGGTACTCTGGTTTCCCCTACCACTAAAAACATGTACAGTAGGTCAGGATGGCTGAATGGTGAGTGAGTGGTTGGCGGTCGTTGGAAAGGCCGATGGTGCATATTGGCAGCCTTGCTTCTGTCGGTTTACCCCAAGGCAGCTATGCTATTAATGCACAAAAGTATTGAGTGAACAAGTAAGCAAGTGTCCAGCGACATCGGGAAAATTGCTATTTAACTAATGCATTAATGCCTCATCATTCTCTGACCATGACAGCAAAGAAAAAATCTTCTGCAAATGGAAGCAAAATATCCTCAAATCAGTCCAGTTGACGATTCAAGCCTCAATACCTTCAACTGAAGCATTTTCCAGTTTTATATACCAAAAAAGAAACACAAATATTCATGTTAGAAGGTTTTAGAATTATTAGAGGTCACTGAAAACCCTCTTGAAAAATGGTGCTTGTAGTTGATTTATTTGACTGGCTTTTCTGAAATTTGAGATCTTGGGCAACATTTGTGACAAATTTGCAGCTTGAGTCACCAAAAATGAGCTCAGTCTGCTCCACAACAGCGTTACATCAGAAGAACTTTAAATGATTCTGTTCCAGATTCCAGAGGTTTGTTCATTCCAGAGAAAAGTGTAAGGATACCTGGAATACGAGCTCAAGTGTGTCTTAAAAAATGCACCTATGAGTGTTCAAAAGTCCTGTCCACGGTGGAGAAGGACAACAGGGAACTGATAGTGGCCACTTTTGCACAGATTACTCAGATTTAGATAATAAACCATCTTTAACATGGGTGAAGAGTAGCCACAATATTTCCTCATGTAGGACTAGCATTACAAAAACAGATAAGGTACAAGAAATACAAACTTGATGTCACGTAAGAGCATTGATACTTCCGAATATCAATACTGAATGATACCATTACTGAGAAAGTACAATGTATTCTGCAAGTTACTCAAGTATATGTATTTAAGTAAATGACAATGGTTACTTCCCATCTCTGAATAACCGGTAGAATTTTAAATTTATTGAGAAATGTTAGGGGCATGTTAAAAGTGTGACAACACTGTAACACAGCAGGATGGATGCGACACCAGACCACTGTGCACAAATTAAGAATCTCTGAACAGCCTCTCTTCGACACGTTATTGCACACTGCGCAATTGAATTTGAACCAGGCCCAAAATTTCTATACATAATTCCTAGATACAAAAGCTGCCTTTTCAGTATTGCGACTGGACGGATTGTACTGCATCTTTGCTAAGTTTAATACTATAAAACAATAAACTGATATGGTACATCAGAACTACAACATGACAGAATGGTTTTGGGAACTGCAGGGTCCTGCTCAATCTCTTTTGCAAAAAGCCCTTTGGGGGTCATTTATGAAGTTCTAAATAAATAAATAGAAATAGTGAGTTCAAGCAATGTGTCAGGCATTGAGGAAAGACAAGGGACCGGTGATAGGGAATACAAATTAAATGGTCATTTGTACATGGGGTCACACTGTTCCATCTGTAGCAATAGTCAATCCCTGCAGCCTGACCATGGCCTTGTCTCTCAGCCGCTGGCTCCTAGATTTAGCAGGTTTTGGGTTAGATATCAGAGTTGCGCGTGGCAGAGAGTTTTTATTCTTCAAGTGTAAGCAGTTAGATTTGTATGGTCAGACTGTGCAACTTCTCGACTCATGTCTCCGGGTCCCGTATTGGAGGTAAATAAACCTTTCTGTCATCCATACATCATCCTGGCTGTTTTTGACCTGTCCTCTCGGACATCACAATATTTATTCTCCATCAGAAGGCCCCAGAAACACGATTGCGTGCACGCAAAGTTCAAAGTTAATGTTGTTGATCTATGGTCAGAGCCTTCCTCAATATTGTTTTTAAACCCATTGGACTTTTAAAGACATGGGTCAGATACATGAAAGCCCAGTTTAATGGACAGCTACGGTGAGCTGTTCCCGTTCAGTCGAATATGACAAAGTATCACAGGTAAGGCCTGTTTTTGAATGAACTTCTTTAAAGCCTGAGATCTGCAGCCTCCATGCACAAACTGCAGCAGGCTTTACTCCGCACAAAGTTACACTTCACTCCAAAGTGCTACATTTCCAAGCATTTTTACCGGTTATATTTGGAATGAATAAGGCGGCGCCTGATAAACCAGTTTTAATTTTCCCACTGCCATTTTAACACGTGGCTAAAAAAAATTTGCAGAATTTGCGCTGCATCCTTTTTAAGCTAATTTTGTTCACTCTGCAAATGCTTGATAAATTCATAGCCAAAATCTACTTTGTGCTGGCTCTGGACAAAGGCACCTTTGGATTAAGTTATTATTAAATGAACAGTTAAAGCTTTAAAAGGCACAATCCATACCTCATTGTGAAACAGAGTCTAACCCTTTTCAACCCGTCTTCTGTAGTAGTTGAATGCTTTGCTAAGACTCATATTCAAACTTACATAATACCAACAAAGAGTCCAACATTACATTTGACTCCAAAGCACCCAACAGATGAAGGCCGGTATAGACAGCTGCAGGAGTCGACATGCCCACACGGACAGCAAAGGTCCATCATCGTCCATGTCCTCACAGCAGAGAAGACAGGAACATCATCGTCCATGTCCTCACAGCTGAGAGCACAAGACCATCATTGCCCATGTTCTCCCAGCAGAAAGGATAAGACCATCATTGTTCATGTCCTCACAACAGAGAGGAGAAGACTATCATCATCCAGGTCGTCGCAGCAGAAAGGACAAGACCATCATCGTCCATATCCTCACAGCAAAGAGGACAAGACCATCATTGTCCATGTCCTCACAGCAGAGAGAACAAGAAAGCTTCCAGAGTCCAACACGATCTCCCTGTTTTTGTAACCAACCCGTCCTTCAATCCAGGCCAAGAGGCAAGATCCTTAGTGTCCAATGTGTCTCTGTCCTCTGAAGTGTTTGTCTGTCCTTTGAAGTGTGTCTCTGTTCTTTAAAGTGTTTGTCTGTCTTCTGAAGTGTTTGTCTGTCCTCTGAACAGAATGTGTCCTCTGAAGTGTGTTTATTCATCCTCTGACAAGGACATGTCCTCTGAAGTGTGTTTTTATGCCTTCTGGGTAGAACATGTCCTCTGAAGTGTGTTTATCTGTCCTCTGATTAAAACATGTCCTCTCAAGTGTGTATATCTGTTGTCAGAACAGGACATGTTCTATGTAGTGTCCTCTAAAGTGTGTTTATCTGTCCTCTGAGTAGAACATGTCCTCCGAAGTGTATTTGTGTGTCCTCTGAGTAGAACATGTCCTCTTAAGTGTGTTTATCTGTCCTCAGAGCAGAAATTGCCGCCGTTGGGGACAGAAGTGGAAGGGAAGAATCCGTTGCCCATGGCAGACCAGCTCATCTGAAAAAGAAGTACGTAAGACTGTTGCTGACTCTGACGAGTTTTACTTCTGTTAATGATCGTTATAAATGTTCAGCTCATGTTATTTAGCATGTTTTGAATTGTATTGCAGGTGCCAAAAGTCAGGACTAAACATGGGGAGGGCGCATTTCAGGTTTACGCTGCCAAAGTATGGAATTCACTT
>JAADKR020091186.1:0-10142 GCA_011763505.2 Lythrypnus dalli | reverse complement strand
GAGCCGAGACCAGAGCCGAGACCAGAGCCGAGACCAGAGCCGAGACCAGAGCCGAGACCAGAGCCGAGACCAGAGCCGAGACCAGAGCCAGCCCATTTCTGACACAGCCCCGCCCACTGCCCCTCCTCTGCCACACCCCGCTCTGAACGTGCCCTACCCCCCCAGCCAGGTCAGAACAACTAACTACTGCCGCTGCTACTTAAACTAGTACCACTGCTACTACTACTTCTCCATCTTCTTCCGCTTCGCTTAGTCCGGTTCTGGGTCGCCGCTTTCCCTCATTGCTCCTCTCGCAGGTGGTGGTTCTACGGGAAGACGTCTCCATGACGCTCCTGTTCTCTTTTTACTAGTGGTGGAACTCAACTAACATTTTTTAATCAAGTCAATTCTGCTTTTGTATTATTAATCGCATTTTATCTTGCATTTATTAAGTGTTGATATTTACATATATTTTAGAAGCGTCTTTGCATTTTCCTAAATGTTTTTAATAATTTGTGTGATCATTTCAAACTCTTTCATGCCAAAAGCAGTTGGACTTATTTTTTCCTTCCCTGAACATAAGAGAATGCTGCTGGAAATAAGATTCTGTGCGAAGAAAAAGAACATCGGCATAACTGTGTCTATGAAGAGGTTAGACTGGAAAAATACTGAACTCTGGCATTTGGTATTGGGTCTTTAACTGAGGAGGAAACTTTGCTCTCTAGAGTTCTTGTTTTACTGACTATGTGGAGGTTATAATAGTTGGACAAAAGCAATAACTATTACTTTTCAATCTACCTGCGAATCGCTGCTGCTCCTTCTCTGCGTCTCTCCGGTTCACGCTCGTCGGTCTCCTGTCTCAAAACGCGCATCAGCTGCGCCCTCACTGTCCTGTCATCTCTCTTTTTCCTCATGTCTATCTGAAGTCATCACGCCTTTAATCTTTTTTTATCCGCGGCTTGCGGTGGTTTTGCTGTAAAGTAAACAAGAAAAATAAAGTTAGAGCTAAAATCAGGATGTTTTCAGCTGTTAGCGATGTCAGTCTCTGAGGCAGGATCAAGGAACCTGCAACTTCTGCACTGCCATAATAATGTTCGTTTTTTTTATGCGTTAAAAGTCAATAATTGATCGAATTAACCCATTAAAGTCCAGGCCCCCTTTTTTTTTTACATAATTTAACTTTGACAAATCGGATGGTCTTGCTGTTCTTCCTGTTTGGGACGCCCAACTGGACCCCGGCGGAGTGGACCGGACCAGAAAATTGGAGTTGGCCTGTAATTTTCCGTAGAGCGACGGAGAACATGTTCGTTGACGTTGCTGGTCGGAGCAGTCAAGGAGGATGTTTGACCGTTCTCATTAATTAATATAGCAATTAATTTGTTCCGTCGGACGAACGTGAACTGAGCCGGGATGAAGAATGTGGGTTCTGGGGCTAACTCGCCGTGTGTCGTCTCGCCAGGTCCATGGGATGATGCCTCCGTACGCCCCGCCTCACGGATACCCACCTCAGTACCCCAACTACATGCCATATCCCCCTCCCCAGTGGCCCCCCATGTACCCGCCGCCCGCCATGCCCTACGCCCAGTACCCGGGTGAGTACTGTAGAACACAAATGAGTACTGCACCCGAGCCGTCAGAGTAACAATAACTGTGTTGTTCAAAAGGGTCCCTGCAGCTCACTACAAAACATGAAAAGTCTTTAAATAAGCTGTATCTTGTTTATGCACAGAACTGACGATGGACTACAATATTCTTTCTTTAGACAAGATAATCTCAAAATAATGTTTGTATTTCTGGCCAGTTTTTGGTTTCTTTTCTAAATTTCTGACATTTTATGAATAGGTTTTCAGCTGCAGTCCTGTTACATTTCTTTAAAAGTCATCTAATGGCAGTCATGGATCACTTTGGTAATCAATATATTGCAACACTGTCCATGGCACAGGGAGAATGATCTTCGACCCAGAAAAAATGATGACCAATATTTTCATCATTACTACATTTAATAAATAAATTCCCATTGTAGCTTGCGAGGGTCCTGAATCTGCAAGTCGTGTATCTACAGCGGCCGTTGCTTTTCCCTGTAGCCAGGGCCTCGATAGAACTGCGGCCAGGAGCCACTACAGATCAGAACCACAGATGTACACTCAGAAAACACATTGGAAATAGTCTCTTTTCTGCAAATTATTATTTCTCCATTACAACTGTGTTATATCTACACATTTAGAAATAATCACCAAAAACAAAGGTTTATTTGTAAAAAGATATACAGTTTAAACAGATGAGGACGGAGAAGGGCAGAGTGACTGAGACATCAGCTCAAATGTAAGCGTCAGCAAAAGCTTCATTTGTTATTCGTTTTGATCATTGTTTTTGATTATTATTTTGTCATGGGGTCTGGAGAGTCTTATTTTGATAAGCTTTTAAACACTTGTATCTTTTTGTGGACTTTGTTTTCGGCCATAACTCTTACCCTGATTTTTTTTTATTTCATTAATATTGCTGCTTAACAATGTTATGAGTGTGTCAATAGCATTTTATGCTCAATGTGATTTGAAAAAAGAAAATCGGCTGTGGATATTGACCATCGACTGACAAAATTGGCATTGGCCTTAGAAAAACCCATATCGGTCGACCTCTACCATGGACCGCCCAATTTGTTTTGTTTCCTAGAAGTTCATTTCATTTAATCTTGTGACTGTAAAAGCTGCAGGAGGACAAAGTTGTATTTGCACTTACGAGAGGGAACGGAATTTTAATGTTATGGAAAATCCTAGAAATAATCTGGAAAATATTTTAAATTAAAGGCAGGGAACCCTGATTGAACTGCATTAAAAAGCATTACATCCGACTTGCTGGTGTAGAAACCCAGTACAAAGGTTTCTCTTAGTTTCAATTTATGTCTCAAATGTTCTGGGAAATATGAATCAGAATCAGAATTTGCTTTATTGCCATTGTCAGTGAGGAGTTCACAAACTAGGAACATTTACGGTACATCCTTGCAACATAAAACATGTAAGATAAATAATAAAATCTGTAAATTAAAAAAAGAAAACTATATAAGCATGCAGTCAAAAATAGACTAATAATATCATACTAAAAGTATATACACTAAGGTAAAAAATATCTAACACAAAAACAGCAGCATGAGGGTGTGCAAATATGCATTAGCAGCAATGGGGCATAATGACATGCAAATACAGCAGTGCAAGCAGTTATTTAGTGTTCATGAGCCTTATGGCAGAGGGGAAAAAACTGTTCTTGTGGCGGAAGGTTCTGGTCTGAATGGACCATAGCCTCCTCCCTGAGGGGAGGGGCTGGAACAGTCTGTGTCCAGGGTGAGAAGGGTCGGCTGTGATCCGACCTGCACGCCTCCTGGTCCTGCAGACATACAGGTCCATATACAGAAATGTGACAAATGTGAAGACTGTGTTTCCTGTTTCAGACGGAGAGAAAGATCGACAGTTTAACGACGAACAGAACAACGAGAGCCAGAAGCAGAAGGTCAGACTTTATATCATCTATAGCATCAGAGCTGGAAACCATTTTTTTTTATACTCAAGAGTTTTAACAGCACATAGTTTACGGTTATTTACTTTTTTTGGTCTGGTATTTTGGTTTTAGAAAACCATCAGATACGTGTTAAGTCGAAATGGACCCTAAAAAATCTAGTTCCTTCCTCATGGTCAATAAGAAGTGTTTACAAATTATTTAATTTAAATTAAGTTTAAATCATTTAATTAGGATTCATTTTCATATGTCACAAGGATTTATTTATTTATTTTGTTTATGACAAATTTGCTCACTGTGGGAATATTTTAATGAAGAGTTCTTCCATGTAAAAATTATGTTCTTATTAATTATGTATAAAGTACTATTTGATAAAAAGACTACAATGAGTACAGTTACTTTAAAAGAAAAAAAAACTCACGTACATGTACTTGCACTTTTCCTGTGTTTTTTTATTACAAAAAATGAAAGGGGGATATTAAGTTGTGTTTCAAACTCATTCTTAACTTTCCTAACACACTTTCCTTACATGTAAACTTGTTGTGTCCTTGGGCCAGACACTCCACCCTCCTTGCTTGCAGTGCCTGTGCACACTAGTGTATGAATGAGTGGGTGAGTGGTTTCTTGATGGTACAGTGCTTAGAGCTCCAACTATAGGTGGAAAAGTGCTATATAAATTGAGACCATTTACTTTTCAGGGTAACTGTCACAGAAATATTAGAACACTGCAAAATCATAAAACTCATACAAATGCTTTATAATTTGATGCACAGTATCATTTCCACAATTTTCTGAGTTTACAATATACTAAAAGAAAAACGTTTAATAACTGAAATAATAAAAACAGGTATAGGGCCTTTAAGTACGTCTGTCCTCTGGTCATGAACCTGTCATGCCCATATATTGAAGTGTCGAGGCGTGTCATTGTAGAGTCATGTTTGTGAATTTGAGGCATCTGTCTTTAAGAAGAGATTTGGTTTCTTAAGAACGCTTTGTGAATCAAACCTAGCCATTCTCCAGAAAATTATGAGCTTTTCATACGTAAACAGTCATTGAGTATTAATACCGTAATAATCTTTTGACGTCACAAGCAACCCGGGAAAAACCTTATTGGCCATTTTGTGGGAAACAAACACTTGCGACAGGCCAGACACTCTATAACTGGACACAATGGTGAACATCAGTACCATTCACGGGTATAGCAATAGAGTTAATGACTCTGTTAAACGAGATTTTTACGCAATACCGACAGACAGCATGAAACAGCAAACAAAGGAAATTAGCCAGAAAAGATGAGACACGTGGCTCGCATGAATCAACAGAAAGGGGTGTCTCCACCATATTTTAAGGGGCAATGACAATAAAGAATTCTGATTCTGATATACACAAAGTCTACTTGGATCATTTTATGTCTGGTAAATAATAACGTATTGTTACCAAAATTGACAAGATCATATACTTAGTCATAAACCGAAGTTCTTCGAGATCATAGAGTATGGATGGGCAAACTAAGGCCCACAAAACATGGTCAAGCCTGATAAGCATTGACTAAAAATTTGATTAACCTACGTTTTCACACAAAACGAGAGTGTAATATAGATGTCGTGAGCTCACCTGCTTCCATTTGTTGTTCAGGTATCTTAGCCATGACTAAGACACAATCGTTTACTACGAGAGGTTGCAGCTCGCTCACCATTCACTCACGACATAATTATGAGACTCTAATACTTGTAAGGCTTTTAGTTCCTCTAAAGTATAGTCACTCTCTGTGTTGACTAAATGGTTAACAATGTCCTGATAAGTAATGCGTGGCAGTCCGTCATGACTGTTCGTACGGGTTGATCCCATCGATTAAAGTCAACTCTGTCCTTGGAAATATTGTCAAGAGTATCTTTATATCTTTGTTTATTTGATACCGTTGTAAAAATGTATTCGAAGAACAAAACTTTTAATGATGAATAAATAGTCAAACATATGCTAGCGCGTTGGGTTTGGTGACGTCATTGAATACTATTTATACAACTGTTGAAGTCCTAGGGAGTAAAGCTAAGAAATGTCTTATGTGACCCAATCCACCCTACTCTTTCCTACTGTGAGGTCATTTCAGCCAATATAATGTCTTGTTTCATTTAGAACCAGTAGTCCCTTGTTGAGAAAATCCATCGGTATTATCAGAGAATATGCAAGAGTCTTCACAGAAAGTATTACAGGGCTATTGTTGAGCTGATGTGAATATGGAGTAATACGATGATTTCGCCGGAGGCTGTTGGTAAAGTTTTTTTATTGTGGTGTGCACCTGCTCAGAGCTGAACGAAAGTATAAAGTCTGTGAACTGTGGCAGGTGATGGAAGAGCGAGAAAAACTCAAACAGGACCGAGATGTGAGGATGAAGAAGAAAGAGTACCTGATGAAGGAGCTGGAGCGCCTCCGCAAACAGCAAGGTACAAAGCTACTCCTGAACTACTCCTCACAGACATGGCCCAGACCTGGCCCATACCCAGAACCAGACCCGGCCCGGCTTAGACCCGGCCCAGACCTGCCTCAGACATGGCCCAAACGCAGAACCAGACCTGTCTCAGGCCCTGCCCAGACCATCCTCAGACTCAGCCTACTCTACCCATACCCGGCCCAGAACTTCCCCGGACCCTTCCTCAGCTGGATTTCCCGAGGAGCAGGACATACATGTGATTTTCAGATTTAACAAAGCGCCGATTTGGATGATCTGTTTTGTGTTTTTTGAGAATGGAAGCTTAATGTTGATTTACAATTTTTAACAAGCCACAGCTAGCTTTGCATCAGTTGTTTCCTTTTTTGACTCTGGCTTTGTGGATAAAAACAATGCATTTGTTGTTTGGAAACATTTAGAAAAATCTAACAGTTAAATGTCATGTATCACAAACTGTTAAATGTAGTACAAGGCGATAGAGAGTGAAATGACAATTCAAAAACCGTCATGAAAAGCAGGAAATAGTTCTTGCTCTGCATTACCCGCATGAACGTGGCCCCACAGCCCCTGCTGTTGGTCAGTTGTATAACACTCTAGAGTTATGAGAAAACAACGTCAGCATTTTTCCACATTAGTTAGTCAGTAAACTCCTTTTAACGTCTTTTATTTAGTTGTATACTTTTATATGAAGTGCTTACAACTGTAGATGCACTTTTGTTTCCTTACTTTGCCTTACTAGCGGCTGGGTCGCTCAATTGGTAAGTCATCTGACTTGAAGGCAGAGGTCCTGGGTTTGAACCCTGCCTGCGACAATGACATACCCTGTGTGGGTACTTAGGCAAGAACCTTCACGCTGCTGTCTCCCGGGTGCTGGACTCCAGCTGCTCACTGCTCCTTGGCATGAGAAGTACATTTCTCCATTGTGAGATGAATACAGTTAATAAAATTTAAAAAATAAAAAATTACTCAGGGCAGATGTAAATGAGCAATTTTGCTATAATATTATACATTATAATTTGTTCACAATTGTTCATTAATTTGCACTATCCCGAACAAATAAATAAATACATAAAAATAAATGGTTAAAAATTAAAATTATAAAAATAAATTGCATGAAATTAATCTATGGTTTCTAGGGGAACTCCTGAGGAAGAAGCGTCGGGAGAAGGATGGACACAAAGATCCTCTACTACAGGAAATCAGCCGGCTGCAGGAGGAAGTGATGTCACAGATCTCGGCACTGCGGCGGGAGCACGAGGCAGCCGAGAAGAAACGCACAGAGATCGAGGCGGTGGCAGCCATTTTGGGTCTGGTTCCCAGCGACCGACCACCACGCAAATCCTCAGAGCACGAGCCTGTGCCTAAGAAGAAACGGGAGAGAAGTCCCGACAAACGCCGCAGCAAGAACAAGGTAAAGGACAAGGTAAATACATAAAAGAAAGAAAATGTAAAAGAAAAAAAAAACAAGGTAAAGACAAGGTTAAAGACTAGATAATGACAAGGTAAACAGTGTAATCACAGAGCTCACACCAGGGGCATCTAAACTATCCATCCAGGGCCACTTATTGAAGAGTATACACAACATGGAGAGGCCAGAGAGCACTGGAGATTAAAGATTAACTTTATTTCACACATGGTCACAAAGCGCTTTACACAAGACCGTTATACCTTCATTGCAGCATTGCTGTCAAATCTTCAACAGGGTGCCTTCAAACTATTATTTAGGCTTGGAACTTGGCGTACCCCTGGTGTAAACAGTGCAGAATATGACCAGGTCAGTTACAAAATGGCCAGTTTAGTCATGAATAATTATGTAACATATTCATTAGAGGTCGACCGATATGGGTTTTTCTAAGGCCAATGCCAATTTTTAAAAAATGTTGTCAGCCGATAACCAATATCCATAGCCGATTTCCTTTTTTTTTTTATAACATTGGCCATAAAATACAATTGAAACACTCGTAGCATTTAGCAGCAATAAAAGTCTCCAGTCACGTTTGTTTATTACAGCCAGGATATTTGTGTACCAGTTTGATTGTGTTATAGCCATCCCTGCCATGTGACCATGTAAACTTGGCCATGTAAACCACGCTTGTCCTTTTTTGATTAAGTGAATAATTGTTTTAAAATATAAATAGAAATATATACATTGTAATTTAATACATTTAGTGTATGATGTTTTTGAAAATGCTGTAGGCCTATATCACCTATCCACATGTTGTAAGCTTCCAATTTTAGACACAAATTGTAGTTATGTATACGATAATTCAATTTACTAGTGATGGCAGCAGAATTTAATAACCAATAATCCAATAATCCATATTTTTCACCTGATTTTGTTGAGAAAAAGGTTGTAAGAGTTATTGCCAAAAACAAATTCCACAAAAAGATGTAAGTGTGTAAATACATGTCAAAGTAAGATTCACCAGACGCACCCCATGACTAAATAATAATCAAATAATGATGAAAACTTTTACTGAAACTTATGTTTGAGTTGATGTCTCAGTCACTCTGCCCTTCTCTGTCCTGCTTTGTTTAAACTGTATTGTATTTAAACTGTATATCTTTATTTGTGGTGATTATACTTCTAAATGTGTAGATATAGTATAGTTGGAATAGAAAGAGAATATTTTGCAGAAAAGAGGCGATTTCCAAGGTGTTTCTGAGCATCCATCGGCGGTTTTTAATGTGCAGCCATAGATCTGCACCGGCACCAGGTGCAGTTGTATTGAGGCTAAAGAGAAAAGCAGCACCTGGAGCCGCTGCAGATACACAACCAGCAGATTCAGGACCCTCGCAATTTACACTGGGAATTTATTGATGAAATGTAGAAAATCCTTCTTGCGGGCCACATCTGGCTTCTGTGCAGGGTCCTTTCATCAGTAGTGGCAGGCTATAGCTGCCCACATAAGTGCCTGATTAAAATCTGCTTTTAAAAAAAATGTAAGGCCCATGGCCAATATCTAAAAAAAAACTCCATATATCGGTCCGATATATCAGCCAACCTCTAATGTTTATATCCTCACAGCCACATCCCGTCACTGAAGTGAGACTTGAGTGCTTCACGTTTGCAACGATAAGACGTTAATCCTGCGAAGAAACGTGTTAACAGGGTTTGTTCAGGCCTGTGTGTGAAAGAGGAAATGTGATTTTTGTTTCATGTTGGCGTTTGAGCTGAGTAGAAAAAGTGCGTGTAGTTTTACATAGCTCTGCCCACATGCTAAGATCAGTAGCTGCTAACTGTCGGGTTAAAGCGTGACATATTTTCGAAAACCTTTTTGCGTGTGGACCCCGTCAAAGGTAAGTCATTTCTAGTAATTACAAAAATATAAATCATATAAATGAGTTTAAACCCGTTAAAACAGATTAACCTGCTGTTGTTTTTGTTTTGTTCTTTAGTCACCGGAGAGGTCAGCCACGCCTCCGCGTAAAGCGGCCACGCCTCCGCATAAAGCGGCTACGCCGCCTCGGCCAGTGGCTCTGCCCTCTAAGCCTGTGGCTCTGCCTCCTAAGCCTGTGGCTCTGCCTCCTAAGCCTGTGGCTCTGCCTCCGAAGCCTGTGGCTCTGCCTCCGAAGCCTGTGGCTCCGCCTCCTAAGCCTGTGGCTCCGCCCGCCGTTCAGGAAGAGCCATTTGATTATTATGACGCGGGAAACCACTGGTGCAAGAGCTGCAACGTGACATCAGGCGCCATGTTCGATTTCTTCACCCACCTCCACAGCAAGGCGCACCGCAAGGTTAGAAAACTTTAATCTGTGACAGACATTTCAATACGACATACACTACTCACAAAAAGTTAGGGATATTTGGCTTTCAGGTGAAATTTGTGGAAAATCTAAAACGTTCACGGTACAGTAATATCAAATCATGAAAGTAGGACATTTAAGTAGAAGGATGCACTGGTGATTTCCTCACAGCAAACAATTGGTTCAAACAAAAGTTAACAACAATGGTGTGTACGCCACAACAAAAAATTGCAACATCTCCATAACTCATCATGTGCCCTTGAGCATCAATTACAGCTCGACAAAGACATCTCATGATGTTCACAAGTCCGGCGCGCCTACAGGCAGCAGCTGGCCACACGCAGCTCCGCGTCTTTCGCGTCTTTTTCTAACTTTTTTCTTATTTTCCCCGGCTGGTTATTTCTTTTTATTGATCGCTTTAAAGCCAGGACTACACAACACAGTACTATCTGTGGCGTTTTCGGAC
>JAADKR020090430.1:0-10583 GCA_011763505.2 Lythrypnus dalli | reverse complement strand
CTGAGCACTGGACTAATATGGTCACATTTTCTGGTTCTAGTCAGGACTCGAGCAGCAGCGTTCTGGATGTTTTGCAGGTGTTTGACTGCTCGTTTAAAGAGTCCAGTGAGAAGCCCGTTACAGTAGTCTAACCTGCTGGAGACAAATGCATGTATTAGTCTCTGCAGTTAATTTGCATGATTTTTCTGCAATCTCTAATCCTCTTCTATTTTTTCAATTTTTGCCCCCAATTTTCTTCTCATATGAAGAGATGGATGGGTTCACTTATTCGTTGTCTTCGTTTTCTAAATACACTGTTTTCTAAATACACAATTTTACCTTTTAATTTATCTCTAATTACAGGATCATTCCGAATGTTTGAGTTTAGTCTCCAGAGAGTACCTGCCTGATTGTGTTTAAACAATTATTGCACACTTTCTGTAAATTCTATAAACTCTGTTTCACTTCTCAAATATCACTGTGTTTGTCTCCTATGTGATATATTTAACAGTTTTTTTGATCCTAAGAACCAATGATTTACAAAGCAAAATCATTAAAAACATATACTGTACAACACGAGGTAGGTGGAAATATTTGCGCATATTATTACCATGTAATACCGACTGGACGCTGCATGCAAACCAGTGGGAGCGAGAAAGTTGGATACGAGGGCACGCACGTGAATGAGGCGCGCACTTAAACGGAAGTTCAGGAGGGTTTGAGGAGGCGTTCCCCCCATTTATAGGGCAGGAGCAGGAAGGGATGTGCGTAAGGAGTGGTCCTGCTCCTGAACCTAAAATAACAACCCTATCTTCATAAAATCTCTCTAAAAATGGTTTAAAATATTGGAGTCTGTAGGAGCTACTAAAGTACAGATAATGTCACCACAATGTGAGAAAAATGCAATTCGAGAATATGACCTATGAAATTACAATTTCTCTTTTAAATGTATGGAGACATTTTGAAGCAGTTTTAAAATAAAGTTCATATGTAAAGAGACCAGAACCTAAAAATGGAGTATTGCTGCAGTGTCTCCTCTACAATAGCGTGTGGCCGGCTGGATTCATGTGTAATTGCTGCGGTCTTGTGCGCTGGTCGGAATGAGAGCGGCCTTTCTCCTCCTCTGTCTCCATCAGTCCGAGGGCGGGGGTTCTGACCCGGTCTGGGCACGCAAACCATCACAATGGGCCTTGTTCATGCTGACGGTGGAGAGAGAGGGCCTTTATCTGCCCTCACTGGTCACTACCACTTCGGCCACTGTCCCAACACTGCACCACGCACATATGACACAAAACAGTGATTAAATAAGAGCAGGGTCGTTAAGAGATTGAGTAAAGTGTGGGAACTGTCTCAGGCGGACCACCACATTATATCACTTTGGTCTCACAGCAATTTAATGCTAAAAAGCCTTCTTTGTTTTTGTTTTTTCTTTTACCCCTGGTACAATGTCCAGAGGTTGTGAATTGTATATAGTATGTGTCCCTTATGTGTCCCTCCCATAAAAGCAGGCATAGTGTGTGTGGTGCTGTGTTAGGGTGGATGCATGTGTCAACGATGCACTAATTATGGTTCCAGGTGCATAATCTGCATACTAACGCCACATTTTAGCTCATATCTCTCAGGGATTTCAAGCTGACTAACTGTCAGCCAAAAGGCCTACTTGAAGAAAACTCTCCGCCCTCAACAGGCTTTGGACATGACCCTGAACCAAGTCAACCTTTGTGATTCAGATTGAGAGGACATACACCTCGAGCTGAGTTCAGACTGAAATTTCTTCAGGTAAGAGTTCACAAAAATCCTTTTTTGCGGGTCTCTGGCTACAGAGGAGGCATAATTTAGATGTACATTTTCTATTATTTGTTCACCCAACAGATGAGCACATCGCCCCCTGGGCCACTCCATCACAGACTCATACAACTGTACACCGCAATCATCAACTTTGGTCAGAAGAGTGGTGTCCAGTCGCTTACAGAGCTTCCACTGCATCATCACCCTTAATCAATCAATCAATCAAGTTAGTTTTGTATAGCCCAATTTCACAACATGCGTTGCCTCAAGGGGCTGTGAGGGTGACCCGGCTGGTCATATACAACCGGACACTGCAGAGCTGAAGTCATCACTGGAGACCCCGAAGCTGAAGTCATCACCGGAGACCCCTGAGCTGAAGTCATCACTGGAGACTCCGAAGCTGAAGTCATCACTGGAGACCCCGAAGTTGAAGCCACCACCGGAGACCCCAGAGCTGAAGTCCATCACCGGAGACCCCGGAGCTGAAGTCCATCACCGGAGACCCCGGAGCTGAAGTCCATCACCGGAGACCCCGGAGCTGAAGTCCATCACCAGAGACCCCGGAGCTAAAGTCCATCACGAAGGACCCAGGAGTTGAAGTCCATCACTAAAGACCCCAGAGCCAAAGTCCGGCTGGATAGTCACCTGAAAAACATGTCCCTCTCCACAGGGGAAGTGGGACAGGAGACAGGGGACATCATGTGAATAGCAATGAAGAGACTAAAAATCAAATGTAATAGTGCAACAAATTCAAGACATAGATTATAGAGTAAGAAGAACAAGAGGACATGGCTCAGTGCTTTTTTAACATGAGCTGGAGGCTGATCCCATAAAACTGGAGCTTGGTTGCTGAAGGCTCTACCTCCAGTTGTGCTTTTACAGATTCGAGGACTCACCAAAAGCCCTGCGTTTTAAGAGCGAAGAGCTCTGTTAGGCTGATATGGCACACAACATCTCGAAGATAGATTGGAGCTGTGTCCTTTATGACCTTTTAAGTAAGGAGAAGGATTTTGAATTTAATTCTAAACTCAACATGAAGCCAGTGGAGAAACTTGAGCACAAGAGTAATGTGCTCACTCCTATTTGTCTTAGTTAATAATCTTGCAGCTGCATTTTGAACAAGTAACATACTGTACTTCACACTGTCCATGAGTGGACTGTGTGGCATGGACACCACACAGAGCACCACTGTTGGTTCATGAACCTTCCTGAACTGAGGGCGTTCATTGCCATCATTGTCTTGCGGGGTGTGATAAAACTTCCATCACTTCGGGACGCATGGTCGGCAAAGCTGGGGCAACAACTAATCAACGAGATTATGACAAGAAACCACTTCCAAGAAATTGTGCAACACCTGCATTTTTATGTCATGGACACACGCAGTGAAGAACTTAGAACTGGTTTGCTACAATCTCCGCTGGTTGGTCTTTCGTTTCCAACTGCATCTCATCCTACAACCTAGGCAGGTACATCACCATTGACAAGCAACTTTTCCTGGCCAAGGCGCATTGCTGTTTCCTGCAGTACATTGCATCAGGTGTTCTCAATCTTTGGCGCTACACTGACGGCTTATGCACCCAAACAGAGGCAGACCGGCAACATTCTCAGCAGCATGCAAGTTAGGAGCGGCAATGGAGGAAGACAATCAGTGTAGCTGCCACCAGAGGCAACATTTTATATTGTTTTATCTAAAGCAGTATTGTATTTCATTATTTTTAGTTATGGGTTAAAAACACGATAAATGCATATAACTCATTTGAATATAAAAATGTTAAAATCTTTCTGTGAATTTATGTTTATATAATTATATTTTCTTTATTTTGTGCAAAAGGAAGGAACTTGTTTTTTGGTTCCGTTTGTTGTTTACGTTGCTAGGAGGTCATTAGAGGTGTGGCACGCAGCTACGCCGTTAATGACGTAACGGTTAGACGTAACTGTGTGACGCAAGAAAAGAACAGAGTAAGAATAGAACAGCTGGAACTTTATTATTTGAAGATTTTTTAGAAGATACTTTTTATTTCCTTGGAGTTTGTGCGGCCAATGAGGTAATTAATTGTTAGAACTCTGAACTTTATCTGTTATTTTGTGACGTTTTATATCAAACTGTTTTTTTTGTTTTGTCATAGTTCTGACGCCATTGTTTGAGAGCCAAATAAATGTCTGTGGAAACCGAAGAATGACTTGAGCCATGATTAAAGTCTGAGGGAGTAACAATCAGTCTGGAGGAGTTTGGAAAGGCCATGGAGGAGAAATATTGGTCTGAGAGGAGTGCGAAAAGGCCATGGAGGAGCACTAACTGTCTGCAAGGAGTTCCTTGAGGCCACAGAGGAGGAGGACTATCGATCTGGGAGGATTTCAGAGGGGCCATGGAGGAGGACTATCGGTCTGGGAGGAGTTTGGTAAGGCCATGAAGGAGGACAATTGGTCTGCTAGAGTTCGCAGCCTCAAAGAGATTCTGGCAAACTGCCCGGAGAGCTGCTACCGATGTCTTCCGCGGAAACATTTGAAGTCTGTAAGAGCTACTAAAGTGCAGATATTTTGAAAAAAATTGCCGTTGAAAATACAATTTCCCATTTAAACCTGTGAAGACACATTGAAACAATGAAAGTGCAATAATTAAACATGTTATTGTGAAGACTAGGTATTTTTATTCAAAGTTAGGGAAAATGTATAACAGTAGCCTAGAAACTAGACGCCCCCTAATGGCAGCAAATGCCCGGGAGGGTCTAGAGGATCTCACTTCAATTTTTCCTAAAACCGGACGAGCCGATGGAGGGCGGGCTAAAGCATTTCATGACGTAAGAAGTGCAACCCTTTCAGCAATGCTTGTGGTTTTCTTTGGGTCAAAGATGTTTGAAGAATTTGCCAACACACCCGCAACCCTTAAATTCTTCTTACAGAAACGACAACAATCGCTGAGCTCTATTTTGCATTATCAAACTTTGTTAGCCACTTTTAGCATTCTGCTGAGATAAAGATCTCTTCCGGCGCTCTGGTTACATGATCCTTTTCATTGCGTTGATGAACGCGGCCAGGCTATGTTACAAGGCCAAACTTGCCCAAAAGCTGAACACGGAAATAAAATAGTTTTGCCTGCAGTGTTTCTCCTTAAGTTGCTAAAAACAAGCAGGATGATGATGTCACGTCTGCAGCTCGCTCTTCACATTTTGGATCATTAGGACTTTAGTGTTTGCGGAAAAAAACTTCTAAAGGCTGTGGACCTGGACTCCAGCAGAATGCACTTTATTAGTTCACAATATGAGAAACAAGTGGCGCTCATAGTCTGCCAGAAGAAATGTGGATTTAATTATACGTTTATTTTCCACACATTGCTTTCATAAAATGTGGTAATCCAAACTCTTGTATCAATATGAAACCTTTGCTGTAGATTACGTAAAACGTATAGCAAGCATAGAAAGTTTTTATCATGTTGTACATGTCAACATAATGTACAATTAACCATAACCCTTGACATATAAACATTCACCTACTCTAAACAATAATACCTAATCTTCACAATAACATGTATGACAGAAAATTTCTATTGGATTATAATTGCAACAGCAATTTTCTTAAAATTCATTTTTCTCACATTGTGGTGACAAAATATCTACACTGTAATCGCTATTACAGACTTCAAACTTTCCAGTCTTGGTCTTAATAATACTTTGGAGGTTTTGTCAGAGAGATTTTTTTATTTGGATTTATTGAGTTTTGAATTTCAAAAAATAAGGCCACATTTGAATTTTTACTGAATTTTCCACTATTACATCACTTATTTTAAAACTGACCAAGCTATCCAAAATCTCTTCTGAAGAGGTTTATAATCTTCACCCATTGTGCATTTTTAAGCTTAAAATACATAATATGACAAAAACTTACAATACATTTTTTCTCATATTTATGGCAGTAATCTACAGCAAATGTTTCAAATTGATATCTCTACATTAAAAATGTTCCATATTCTTCTGCAGGGTCTCGACCACTGCAGGAAAGAACAGTTTCATGGAACTGAACCCGGGACCTTCTAGCTGTGTTTAGAAAAGCACCTCTAATTACAAATGACGCTTCAGCATCTCATCCAAACCTTTGCAGACTTTTGTTTCCTTTGGTCGCAGCGCCACATGTGTCACCCATTAATGGCCATAAAACACAGCGGCCATGTTTACGAGCTGCATTTCATCTTCTACACAAGTTTCCGGAAGCCTCTGTATTATTGAAGGCGCATTCACCGAGGAATAGTTGTGCTTCAGGCCTGCACTCAAAGCTAATAAAGTGCAATCAGAGTATTCGGAGCTGCAGTGAGCGCCTCTGCGTCCGAGCTGTTGTATCATTGATGATGGTTTAATGAAAGAATAACATGTTATTTGCGGTGTGTCTAGGAAATGGCGCCGACAGCGGCACTTTCTTGTTTTCTCACTCGTGATCCCCTTCACCAATATAGGCTAGGCAAGGCAAGTTTATTTGTAGAGCACAATTCATATACAAAGCATCTCAAGGTACTTCACAGAAACATGATATTACAGGATAATCCTCAATCAAATCATAGACACCATTGTGGTGGAAAGTAAAGGTGCCATACTAAGCACCCATCACTAAAAGCTCAAATACACACTACTATCATGTTTGTGGGGTTTTTCCCGCCTAAAAAGTTCCTTTAACCATTTTTAGCACTGTAGAAACATTTTGTTGATGAATTGCACACAAAATGTTTTCAAAGTTTGTTATTTTCCTTCTGTTCTATATTTGTTTTCATTTGAACCTGTATGTGCTTTATTCCCAGCGTCTTTATGGGATCCCCAAGGTCAATAAGGGACAGGTAAATATGATCCAGTTGATCATCGTAAAACTTAAATCTTCAACTGGACAAGGTTGGTTGAGTACAAGACTTGTCGTTTCGCTTCTTCCCACAGAAGCTTCTTCCTTGGCTCCGTGAACTCTTATATAAAAGAGTCAGACTCCTGTTAGGAGGTGGTCTGTGGCTTGAAGGTGTAGATGCACTGCTGCCTGAGTACCACTGCTGCTCTCTCTGCGATGCTGAGACATTCTTTTATAAATAAGTTGTTTTGTTTTACCAATGGATTGCTCACTACACTGGGTAAAAGGGTAACAACCAGGAGCAGCCGCATGTCCAGACAGACATACAGCGGGGAAATTCATGCGCCCATAGCTCTTATTAGATATATATATACATATATAAACCAAAATTCATCATATTAATAATAATAATTAGTTAATTAGTCTGATAGCAGAGGGGACGAAGGAGCGCCTGTATCTCTCCGTTCTGCAATGTGTGGAGAGGAGCCGGTCCCTCTTCTCTGAGCGACCACCGTGCTGTGAAGAGGGTGCAAACTGTTGCCGAGGATAGACTCCATCATCCTCTTCATCCTGCTCTCCACCAGTTCTCCCACAGAGTCTGCCCCCTACCCATTCCTGATACGCACTTCCTGATCAGTTTGTCAATCTTGTTTCTGTCACAGGCAGTAATGGAGTTGCCCCAACAGACAACAGCAAAAAACACAACGCTGGCTACAGTTGACTGATAAAAAAGGTAGAGCATCTCATTATAAACATCAAAAGCTTTAAGCTTACTCAGAAAGAAGAGTCTGCTCTGTCCTTTATTGTAGGTAGCATTGGTATTCACCGACCAGTCCAGTTTATGGTCCAAGTGGACTCCTAGATATTTGTAGGTCTGGACCACTTCAATGCCCTCCCCCTCAATACCCACAGGTAGCTGTTGTGTCTTGTACCTCATAAAGTCCACAATCATCTCCTTGGTTTTAGATGTGTTCAGGAGGAGTCCAATGACCCTGCTCCAGTCTGTAAGGTCGGAGATGACCTTCCTGTACTCCCCTTTAGCCCCTCCCCTTACACAGGCCACTACAGCAGTGTCATCTGAATACAGTGGTCCCTTGTTTATCGCTGGGGTTCGGTTCCGAAAACCCCCCGTGATAAACGAAATCCGTGATATAGCAATCTTTCAATTTTTCACTATTTAAATACACGTTAAGGCTTTGTAATTCCTCCTGGCAGTCATGTTCTCTTGGAAGGCAAACTGTAAGGGGTCCTGTGACTGCTGCAGCTGTGGCCCGAGTAGTCGGAGAATTAGCCTCTCCAGGTTCTTCATGATCACAGACGTCTGGGCCACTGGTCTATAATCCTTGACCCCCACTTATGCAGGATGTCTTTATTCTTGACCAAGAGCCAAGGAAGAAGCTTCTACGAGAATAAGCAGAACTCAACCAAACCCTGTCCAATTGAAGATTCAAGTTTTTCTATGAACATGACCTGAACGACTGAGAGCTTGCACAAACGGATTTTTCACTATTGAGAAAAAAATCACCAGGAAAGATTTCTTGACTATTTTAATAATTCCAAAGGGTTTGTATAGATGGAAAAGGTTGCTCAAATAAACCAGGACTACTACTCAGTAAATATTAGAGGGCCCTTCCCAAGAATATTTAAACAATTACCTTTTCACATTTTTAAATATTGCTATCCCAGAGACACCACACACATGCATCCTGAGAGATCTGCATTTTTTTTTAGCAAGGTTTCATCAAAGAATATCAATAAATTTTCATCAGCATGTATTATAGCAAAAAGAAAAATGCTGTAACAGAGAGACTGATGCAGCAGGTGCAGGCCGTTGCCGTGACGACCCGTCCACAGCGAATCCATCAGCAGGAGGTGGGCGGGTCCTCGGTGCAATGTATGGAGTTGCGTGAGTGACAGGGACACAGGCCTAATGCGCTGAGAGAAAGGCCTCACTGTCCTCTCCTTGCCCAATGCCACGAATTCCAGCAAGTGGAGAGAAACAGTCTGAATGTAAAGACCGTACGGGAAATGAAGCGGTAAGTGCTGCGATTTACCGAAAAGGCCACATGATGGACGCCCACAGGACATACAGCACCACAGTTCATTTCAGAGACATAAAATGAAGACATGTCCTGCATGTCATGCTTTAAAAGAGAAAGGTGACATTTCCTGTCTTCATGGCGAGATGATGTGAGTGAAAGGGGAAAAAAAATAAATGTAGAGATTTTTTTTTTTGGGAACAAAAATGAATAATGTATTTTCTACATATATTTTTTCTCAGTCCCAGATCTGAATATTATTCAAAATCTATGATGTGACTTAAAGAGAGCTGTTCATGCTCAGAAAACCTCAAACCTGAATGAATTAGAGATGTTTTGTAAGGAAGAATGGCCCAAAATACCTTCAACCAGAATCCAGACTCTCATTAGAAGCTATAGAAAGCGTTTAGAAGCTGTTATTTCTGCAAAAGGAGGATGTACTAAATATTGAGTTTAGTGCCCAAATGTATGCACCTGCCTAATTTTGTTTAAACATTTATTGCACAATTTCTGTATATCCTATAAACTTTGTTTCACTTCTCAAATATCGCTGTGTTTGTCTCCTATGTGATATATAACTGATTTTTTTATCCTAAGAACCAATGATTTATAAAGGAAAATCATGAAAAGTAACAAGGTTCCCCAAACTTTCGCACCCCACTGTAATATAGATATAGAAAAATAGATTTGAAATAATGTAGGAAATAAGACTGAAATAGTGAGAATGAAATCTAGGCCGAGAGCTGGTGAAGACTTTGCTTTGAGCTTCCCGCGCATGCAGCAGTGGTAAATAATTGATCACATTTAAATAGAGCTTTTTGTGCCTGTATTAGAAACGCAATGAACCATTCTTTCATTTCACTCTCACATATACATTCTTAATAATGTTTTTGAACTATTTTAATTTGCATGGTTCAGCATGGCTCAATGAATGCACTTTAAACAAATTATGAGCTTTCACGTGTCCAAATAATAAACCTAAAAAAAACTCAAACGCAGTACATTTATTGCGGTGTTAAATTTATTTGGTGCTATTTATGTTTGAGAAAAAAGAACAAAAAAAAAACAAATTAGTACATGGCTATGTAAACAAACCAGCAAATGCTATCTTTACAAACCAGTCCATGGCTATGTAAACAATTCAGCATGTGGCTATGTAAACAAATGAGAACATGGCTATGTAAACAAAACAGCATGCGTAGAATTAGTCCAGGAGCCGTTAGCATGAGTCCAGGAGCCGTTAGCTTTAGTCCAGGAGCCATTAGCATGAGTCCAGAAGCCGCTAGCATGAGTCCAGGAACCATTAGCTTTAGTCCAGAAGCCATTAACATGAGTCCAAGAGCCGTTAGCATGAGTCCAGCAGCCGTTAGCATTAGCCCAGGCTAACTGACAGTCAGCCAGTTAACTAACTGACAGACAGCTTACAACTATGTAAACAAACTAGCGCATGGCCATGTAAACAAACCAACACATGGATATGTAAACAAACTGCACATTGCTATGTAAACAAACCAGTACAATGTTCAACAATGTTCTTATGTATGTATGCATGTATGTATGTTTTCATGTATTTATACATGTATTTATGCCACATGAGCCCATTGTAATACAAGTACAGCTCAGGCAGCAGTAGCATGGTGAATGACTGCTGTCAAGCGGTATAAAAATCACATCATGCTCATTCTGAACAGTGCATTTACCACAACATTTAACACCAGAGCTGGGCATGAGCAGAGCAACCTTCAACAGGCACTTCAAGGGAAACTCGCTCTTAATATATAACTTTCACCTGGAAATGTACTCTTTACTTTGCTCACACATTTCTCACATTCCAGTTCTTCACAAGAATGCGTTAACGTGAAAGTTTCAAAATTATTATTTAAAATAATAAAAGGCTTGCAATATTTCAGTTGATTTGTAATGAATCCAGAATGTATGACATTTTTGTTTTTTAATTGC
>JAADKR020090139.1:0-20702 GCA_011763505.2 Lythrypnus dalli | reverse complement strand
AAATCCTATAAACTTCGTTTCACTTCTCAAATATCACTGTTCGTCTCCTATGTGATATATTTAACTGATTTTTTTATCCAAAGAACCATTGATTTATAAAGGAAAATCATGAAAATTATTTTCATGATTCTCACAATATCTAGTATCCTCCTTTTGCAGTAAAAACAGCTTCTAAATGCTTCCTATAGCTTCTAATGAGAATCTGGATTGTGGTTGAATGTATTTTGGACCATTCTTCCTTACAAAACATCTCATCCCATTTTCAAGACGGACCTTTCGATTAAAACTAGATATTGTGAGGATAGGTCGTCCAATCCCCGCGCTAGCTAAACTGTCTCAGACAGGAAAAGTATGCCAGAAACACAACAGGACAGACTCGACTTTCTCACCCCACTGTATAGGCATTCGCTGAGTCGATGGGTCAGGGCACCAGATCTAACGCCCTGAAGTTCGATCAGGCTACAATGATGAGACTAGGTGTGTTTTGTGGAGTTTACGAGAGGTCTGTAATCACACATCAACAACACAAATGATCACAGGCCGTCCAACAAATCTTCTGCCCTTAAACAATGACAAGAATACAAATAAAAGACAAATATAACAGAAGGATTACTGACAAGTTAACTGAAAACATTTTAGTTTGCTCGGAAATCACCACAAATTAACACAAATATCAATTAATCACTCAAAATACATATACAAAAGTGTTATCTAACAAAATAACCAAAATAAACTGATTATAAGTAGAGTAAAATTACAAAAAAGGTCATAAAATCACAAAGTCAAACTCATAACATACCGTTGTTCAGTTAAGCAACAGTCCAAAGGGAGAAGGAAGGATAGATAGATAGAGATATTCTGATTAAATTCAATCAACAAATAACCCTGTTACAACACCCTGGTGGAAAACATTTGTTCACTCCTCTTAGATGTTTTTTTGGGCAGACTATAATCATATTTAGCACACACAATATGTCAAGTATAAAGTCAATTAAAAATTGGGGCCTCATGAATGTTTTGAAATAGCACATTGTCCACAAGAAATTGCACTCAAAGCTCGTCGTTATCATGTAGCATGAAGATAACAACTGTAATATGAATAAATTTGGGCCGCTGAACCACTATGTCCTTTTCTGTTGTCTCTGTAACTTTATTTGGTAAAAAATACATCTCATAATATGACCATTGTTTTAAATAAAACAATAGTCTTGACTAAAAATAAAATTGTGATAAAAACGAAAACTGTTGGGTACTCCAGATTCCCCTACCACTAAAACCATGTACAACAGTTTCCCCTTTGGAGTCAGGAAAAGGAGATTCTGAAAACTTTAATTTTCTTTCCAAAAAAAAAAAAAAACATTTGAGGACAATGTGCAGATCTGAGCAGGCTCTGATCAGTGGGTGTGTCTCCTTGAACCTAAGACTTTGTTGCTGTGAGGTAAATGCAACAACATCAGTTTGCCCTCCACACACTCGAGGCTCATCTCTGTGCAGCTACAGACTCACAGCAACAACGCCTCACTCTCCAAATCAATAGTAAATCCAAATGGCCGTCCCCCATGTTTCATTAGCCCTATTGCATTGTATACTGTAAATGACTGCATTGCAACCGTTTTCTCCCTACACCCTTATCCACCTCCCTCCCCTTCTCACTCCTATTCTCCCTCCCTCTCACCCAGTACCCCCTCCTTCTTCTCTTCCCCGGTCTCTCTCTCTCTGCCCCCTCCCCTGTCTCTCCCTCACTTTCCCATTCTCTCTCATTCTCTCCCCCTCTTCTTCGACTCTTACCCTAACGTTTTCTCCGTCTCGCGCCTCTCTCCCCACTCTCCCTCCTTGCCTTTTTGTCTCTCTCCTGTACTATTCTCCCACATCTCTCTCTCACCCTTCTTTATCTTCTATCTATCTATCTATCTACCACTCTCTCTCCCTCTCCATTCTTGCCCCTTTCTTTCTTTCTCCTGTACCATTCTTTCCTTTTTGCTTCCTTCTCTTTCTACCATTCTTTCCAACTCTCTCCCATCTCTTCCCACTTTTTCTTTTTCTCCTCTTAATCTTCTCTCTCTTTCTCAGTCCCACTCTCTTCCCTTTTCACGCTCTTCACTATTCTGCACCAGTCGTTATCCTGCCGCATTTTTCTCTGCGTTTCAGCCTCCATTCATGTTTTGGGACACGATAATAGACTTCAGCCGGACAAGAAGTGATGCCCATCCACTTGCCGTGAGGTGAGGGGGTGTGTGTGGTGTCTCATATAGGCAGAGTGACGATTGGGAGAGGGAGACAGAGACAAACCGCTTCAAAAACAAAGGAGTGACATTTCCGCAAATTAAACATAGGTGAACAAGCATTTTACTCAAGATTTACAAATGGGACGACAGATAACATTCTATCCCATACATCTATCCCGAAGTAATTTATTGCAAAAGTTGAATCAAAAGTAGTCCAGTTGCTGAGTTAAGGCGCCATGCATAAAAATGGCAAAACTTGTCTATATTTTCATCAATACAATCTAAACATGTTTTAGAGGTGTCCCTCTTCCAACACACCTGATTCATATGATCAACTCATCATCAAGCTCCACAGAAGCCTGATAATTATCCTGATTATTTGAATCAGGTGTGTTGGAATAGGGGAACATCTAAAACATGCTGGATTGTGGCCCATGAGGACCAGGAGTGCCCACCCCTGCCCTAGGCTGTGAGTGGAGGTGATCCCGACTATATCTAGCCGGTACCTCTCAACCTCCCACACAAGCTTAGGCTCCTTCCCCCCCAGCGAGGTGACGTTCCACGTCCCAACAGCCAGTTTCTGCGTTTGTGGACAGGGTCATTGAGGCACCCACACTCGACTGCCATCCAGTCCTCTCTGCACCCAACCCCCCTCTGTTGGTGGTGAGCCCAGAGGAGGGTGGGCCCATGTCATCCGTTCGGGCTGAGCCCAGCCGAGACCCGTGAATAAAGTCCCGACCACCAGGCGCTCGCATATGAGCCTCAACCCCAGGCCTGGCTCGAGGGTGGGACCCCGGCTGAACCCTACCGGGCAATGTCAAGGTCCTCGATATTATACTGTCCATAAGGTTTTTGAGCCTCTCTTAGTCTGGCCCGTCACAGAGGACCTGTCTGCCGTGGGAGACCCAACCAGGGGCATAGTGCCCCAGGCACCAGAGCTCCTATGATCATGAGGGCACGCAAACCCCTTAATACGACAAGATGGCAGCTCCAGAGCAGCATATTATATATGTAACTGATTTTTTAAAATCCAAAATATATTATATTTAAGTATTGCAAAATAAACATAAGTCAACAAGGAACACCTACATACATTTGTACTAAGATGTAATGACAGGTATACTGCAGTGGGTTGCGAAAGTTTTAGTGTTTGTGATTTTCCCTTACAAATCATTGGTTCTTAGGATACAAAAAAATCAGTTTTTTTTTCTTTTTGAGAAGTGAAACGAGGTTTATAGAGTTTACAGAAAGTGTGCAATAATTGTTTAAACAAAATTAGCTAGGTGCATACATTTGGGCAACTCAATATTTAGTAGATCCTCCTTTTGCAGTAAAAACAGCTTCTAAATGCTTCCGATAGCTTCTAATGAGAATCTGGATTGTGGTTGAATGTATTTTGGACCATTCTTCCTTACAAAACATCTCTAGTTCATTCAGGTGTGATGGTTTCCGAGCATGGACAGCTCTCTTTAAGTCACACCAGAGATTTTCAATAATATTCAAGTCTGGGACTGAGAACATTCCAGAACGTTGTACTTGTTCCTCTGCATGAATGCCTTAGTAGATTTTGAGCAGTGTTTAGAGGCTCGTTGTCTTGTTGAAAGACCCAGCCCTGGCACAGCTTCAGCTTTGTCACTGATTCCTGGACATTGGTCTCCAGAATCCGTTGGGGAATCCATGCGTCCCTCAACTTTAACAAGATTCCCAGCAGATGCACTGGCCACACAGCCTCCATAAATTTTTTTTACTTTTTCTGTAAATTCTATAAACTTCATTTCACTTCTCAACTATCACTGTGTTTGTTTCCTATGTAATATATTTAAGATTTTCTTTTAATCCTAAGAACCAATGACATAAAGGAAAATCATGAAAAGTAACAAGGTTCCCCAAACTTTCGCACCCCACTGTATAAGACCTGTCATTACATTCATCCATCTCTTATAATGTTGCAACATGCAATTGACTGTATTTTTTCTAGGAGAGCAACAGTTTTCTTAGTCTTACAAAGCATAGGAATAAAAAAACTAAACCGAAATAAACTTTCTAGCATGAGAGGTGAAAAGCCAAGTTGCTTTCTAGCCAATGTTTCTGTTTTTCCTCAATAAACAAATGCGGCATTTCATTCTAAACACATTGAATGAAATGTCTTCTAATTAAAGATGCCTTTAAACTGAAGACAGTGCAACTCTTCCATGTTCAGATAAACCAGATGAACACAGTGAGACAGAAACAAGGTGACGTGAGAAACCTGTCAGAGAAACTCAATCTCTGGATCCAAGTGATCTTTGCAAATCAAACATAAGTAAAAATAAGGAAATAAGCAAGAAACTTTTTTTAAGCATGTTTTGGATGTGAGAAGCATGTTCCACTCACGTACTTTGTATGTAAAACTAGATGCCAATCAGTACTTACATGTTTTGGCAGTGAGACAGATACATTTCTGTGGTGGCGCAATGTCTCCCATGGATCTGATCAGCTGCATCAGTGTAATAAGACCTCTGGATATTGTAGTCTCTTGCAAAATAGGGTCACCTAATATTACATATGTAGCACAGTCGTAGGTCACAGTAAAGTAGGGGTAGTACAGGGGCACAAGCTAAAATACCACATTTGAGCAAAACCTGTGTCCAAAAGTGAGAGTGGCATGGGGAAAAATTGTAAAGACTATATTTTGTATGTTTAAAGTGGACATACATATCTTTCATTGTGGCTTACAAGACTGCTCTTGGGCACATCACACAGTGTATAGCAGCAGATCTACACTGGTGAGTAAAAGTATACATCAAAATGGTAACATTAGGGCAAAGTACATTAATGTGCATTGAAAGAAAGGCTGCAACTAACGATTATTTTGGTAATTCGTTAATTCGAAGATTATGTTTACAATACACTGTTTGGATGTGACAAGGACATGGAAATATGATTTTATCAAACTATTAACTACATGATGCTAAAGTAATGCCAATATAAGACATTTCAAGAATTTACACTTCAGGGACTGTCTTTAGAATGCGCTTAGTAGTTAAAAAAAAGTCAATAAAACAATACCTGTGCTGTGTGTAGGTTAGGTTAATGTGGGCTAAAGTCAGAGTGCATGACCATTTTTGCTGCCTGCATAAACAGTTGTGCTGTGATTAAGACGAAGTCTGAGATATTGAACTTGACTTTGTTGAAGACAATATTTACTTGAGTTTTTAACATTCGTTTTGAGTCTTAACAACTGGAAGTAGGAAGATTTACTACATTTACAACTTTCAACAACAATAACAGGGGAAGAGGAAGGGGAGGAAACAATTTCTGAAGAACAGGCCAAAGAAACCAATATGTGCAACCAAACCAGTGCAGAAATTGTTTTGGCTATGGACACTGGGCAAAGAATTGTCTGCAAGGATCAAGACAAGGGGGGCCAGCAATCAAGGATGACATCAGCACTCATGCAGACAATGCCAATGCAACAAGCTACGATGCAACTGCAACCAATGCAGATGCAGGCACAGCCAATGCTTGTACAACAAGTTCCAGTGCAAACAATGCAAATACAACCACAACCACGCCAGGAAGCTAACGTAATGTGACTTTGAATTACCAGCTCCTGACATGCATGAAAGCTTTGACCAGTTTGAAAGTTATTGATGGGGCCCGCAGTTGGAGAGTCAGTCACTACTCTCTTGGAAAAGTGAACGAATGGGGACCCTTTTGATTAATGGACAACCAATTGATTTCTTGGTGGACTCAAGTGCTACAGTGTCATGTATATACAGTGCATTTCCATTGTCCAAAAGTACAATGTCCATTACCGTCTGTGTGGGAAAACCTGAGAAACGTCCTTTTACTGTACCATTCGCAGTGACGCTGGAAGATCATACAGTAAAGCACTCATTCCTGTATCTGCTTCATTGTGATCCTTATGTGGAAGAGATTTGATGTGCAAGCTCTCTCTATCTCTGGTGTTTTGTTCAGAAGGACACAAATTGTTGGACAAGAACCAGACATTGCACATACTTCGTCGGCCAGACACAAACAAACAAACTCGAATCCTCTATTTTTCATCGTCATCGATGAGCTCAAAACACCTGTGGATATGTTTGGGTTACAAATTCTGACTGACCCAGATATTGGTAACGCAGCATCAAGTCTCTCTTTTTTTCTGTTCATGGACACATACATCGACAACCTCGATAATTTCGATTTGTACTGAGACTGAGGACTGAGACGACAGAGACTTAAGAGAAGCTTGCTTTTCGACTCATCCTTCTGTCCATGTTGGAGTGAATGTTTTTGATTTTGATAATTTTGATCATTTGATTTTAAAGTTTTGCTAATGAATAAAATCAAACTCTTGAGTCTACATTAAGACTGATCAATGATTTTTTTTAGGTTTAAAAAAGGTCGAAATCACATGAATAGAATATACAGTTGATCCGTTAAGTAGAGAGATATCTATATTTTGATTGTAGATATCTTATTTTATTTGCAGATGCAATTGTTATTTCCATTATATCTTTTTATCATTATATTGTGTGTGTAAGAAAATCAATAAAATTGAAGTTTGATAATATATATATTTTTTGGTTTTGGATGGTGAACACAAGCAGAAAGGGGTAGCGGCTTGCGCTCTTTGAGAATGTTAAGATTGACTTGGTGATCACATGTGAGTATGTGATCAGAGAGGGGAATGAAGAGATTTTATATCATGTATTACATTTATTTCAAATGTTATTTACTGTTATTCAAGTCATATTCATGTGGGATTGTAAAATGCATTCTGCCTAGAGCAGAGCAGGGTCAATGTGACCTAAGATTAAATATATTGTTTAGACTATATATCATTATTCTCACAGAAAGAGAAGGTAGATTTATGATTTCACATGAGAATGTCTGAGACAGTAGACATTGTAATGAGAAACCTCCATTGTTTTGACTATGGGAAGGCCTGAATAACCCCTCTCTGAAAGTGGCAGAAAAGAAAAGAGAAATGAGTCGAGTTTGCCGACTGTATGTATCACTGAACTGCCAATAAATGAATCTCTCTGGATATATTTTCTAGACTTCTGTGTTTTTTTTTTAACTCGACAAGACAAAAAGAATTACTCGATTATCCATCCATTCATTTTTTACCCGCTTTATCGCAGAGGCAGCAGGGACGAGCACGGACATCCAGACTTCTCTTTCCACACACATTTCTTACAGCTCATCTCCGGGGATCCTAAGGTGTTACCAGGTCAGCTACAGCTCATCTCGGGAGATCCTGAGGTGTTCCTAATGCAGTGTGGACACATAGTCCCTCTAGCTTGTCCGAGGTCTTTCCCGGAACCCCCTCTTGAGGGGACATGCCTGGAACACCTCCGCAAGCTCCTCACCCAATCTCTAAGGGTGTGCCCAGCCGCCTTGTGAAGGAATCTCATTTCCACAGCTTGTATCCGTGATCTCATCCTTTTGGTCATTGTCCAGATCTCATGACCATCGATGAGAGTTGGAACGTCGATCGATCTGTAAATACAGAGCATTGTCTTTCAATTGAGCTCCTTCTTCACCACAACAGTCTGATATAGCAACTGCAGCACTGCAGACACTGCACCGATCCATTTATCCTGCTCCATCTTTCCTTCACTGGTGAAAAAGACTGCAAGATATGAAAAATCCTCCACCTGAGAAGCAGGCATACATTTTCATCTCCACACAACTTTAGTTCCTCATAAGCAAATTGGAGAGGGTCCATCACCTTCTGCACCTGGGGTCACAAGAGCTACAGGACCAGTCGCTCCAGTGTTTTCATCACATCGTCATTCAGCTCTTGAGTGGAAGCCTTCTTCGAAACAGGAACAATGCAGGACAATTTCCACGGTGAAGGAACCTGAAGGGTCTCTCAACTCATCCGCACAGGCCTGCAAGAGCAGATCTTGTCTGGTCCCACAGCTTTCCCTGGATGGAGACGTCTGTGATGAAGGGAGAGATCATGGTTGGAGCAGATGGTCGGGGGGGACAGAACCAGTTAAAAAACGTGTTCAGCTCCTCAGCTCTCTAGAGATCTATACAGCACATATTACACATACTGCTGTTGCCTGTAATGGTTTTCATACCAGACTACCCGCATGTGGTTGTCTCTCTCTGTTCTTCTCCATCGTCTTGCTGTATGCCTCCTCATCATCTTTCAAGCATAATTTTACTTCCTTTTACAGCTTCATCTTCATCTCAATCTTTCCTCCCAAAGGCCCTTACTACATTTTTGGCATTGCTCTCACTCAAGTCAGCAGCCACAATCAACACATGAAAAATACTTTTAATTGGCTTTTCTCCTGATAGACACGTCTCCATTTGTCTCTGAAATATTCTGTTTATATTCCAAAAGTATTTCAACTATAAACTAATAAGCATCTGCCTAGAAACTAGACGTCCCCTAATGGTAGAAAATAGTTTTTGCTGCCCGGGAGGGTCTAGAGCAGTGGTCTCAAACTCAAATGACCTGTGGGCCAATGGAGGAAAAGTTTGGGTGACACTGGGCCTCATCAAGTTTTCAATAAAATAAGGTTAAAAAAAGTACAACTGTACAATAGTCTCAATCTTTACTAATACAAATTCAGAGCTTAACTTAACCTGTTACAACTTCAACTTCTTCTTTTGCCTCCTTCTTTTACTTATTCCTTGCTCCAAGAAACCTGGCTGAGCTTTCTCTTGCACAGCTGTAACATGTTTGTCTTGAGGGAGGAAGCAGATGAGACCCTCAGCGGAGCCTGAAGATGCTCCTCGATGAGTTTGGACCTGTACTTTGACTTATTAAAGTTCATGGTGGAAAAGGGCTTTTAAAACAGACATGTGCTCCCAAAAAGGCACATGGTCCAACTGAACATCCTGGAAACCTCAGAGAAGACGGGGCAATTCTCTCAAAAATTTCCCAAGCTTGTCTGCTTTTTCATTAAGCTCCCTGAATTTGGCTCCCCAGTATGAGCCCTGAGTTGAGAGAATGTATCTGAGTGAAATTGAAAATAGCCTTGGGGGGGCGCAAAATTACATTTTGGGGGCCGTATTTGGCCCGCAGGCTGCAAGTTTGAGACCTCTAGTCTAGAGGATCTCGGTTCAATTTGACCCAAAACGAGCCGGATCAATCAAATTGCGAAGAGGGGAGCTGAAAGTCAGAGAGCGGGCTAAAAGATTTCATGACGTCAAAGGCGCGACGCTTTCAGTAGTAAACACACCATCATTGCAGTCTTTCAGCAATGCTTGTGGTTTTCTTTGGGTCAAAGATGTTTGAAGAATACAAACACACCCGCAACCCTTAAATTCTTCTTACAGAAACGACAACAATCACTGAGCGCCATTTTGCGTTACCAATCCTTGTTAGCCACTTTTAGCATTCTGCAGAGCAAAGGTTCTCTTCTGGTGCTCTGATTATGTAATCCATTTCATTGCGTTGATTTGTCGTAGCACTATCCAATAGCAGCCGAGGGATTTGAATGACAACCGTATCTCCTGCCCCTCAGCTAACGGAGCTTCCCCAGACCCAACAACTTGAGGATCAAGATGAAGTCAGCAGATTAGCAGAGTGAGACATATCAGCTCAGATGACGTTAACGTCATGAGCTTTTAGAAAACAAATGTAATCATTTTGAAACTTTGAAATGTTTCTTCTCGCAAAGATCCTGCATGTGCAAATATATACACATAAATATCGGTTGTGATTGTCGGTATAGAGTATCTAGAAGAGAATCTAAAATCTAGAATGAGTTATTGGTATTGGTTAGCATTTTCATTAACATGCATTTCTAGAAAAAAAATCTAAAACAAATAAATATGTCTTTAACTACTTTAACAACTAGTATACAGAACACATCTGATACTGTTGTATTGATGCATCACATGACATGAACACTGCTGCTAAACACTAACTTTCTACTGCTGAAGCAGAGTACACAGCAACTTCATCGACACATGCTCAAATGCACCACGTAAAACCCACATGTGAATGCACAAAAGTGGAAATGCTTCAAAAAACAAATAACGGGGGGCAGGTACCACGCAGGACGTCTTCCACAACTGTGGTACCCTCTACAACTTCAGGCTCAGGTTGAAGAGTTGCACGACAATCCCACAGAACTGGTCTGCGCTGGACTTCAAGAACCAGGAGCGGATGCCGTCCGGGTCACCTTCCTCTTCCTGAGCTGGTCTCTCACCTGTGATCTTGTGAGGGTCAGGCTGAAGCAGAGGGTCTGTGTCCTTGGGGGTGTTGGGCTGATGACGTGTGCAGTGGGGGCTGGCTGTGGGTAGAAAGCCCCAGGAGGGGAAGCGGGGGTGGGGCAGTCTTCCCTTGGTGTTGATGAGGGAGATTGCAGCAGTGTGAACTGGACCAGGAAGAGGGGAGCTGGCTGGTCAAACCTGTTGAAAAACAGGTTTAGGTCATTCACCCACGCCTGGTCCTCGGCATCATGGAAGTCGGGCTGCTGGTGGTCAGAGATGGCTTTCAGCCCTCTCCAGATTTTGCTAATATTGTTCTGTTGCAGCTGTTCTTCCATCTTGCTCCTGTAGCTGCTCTTCCCCTCCCTGATAGTTCTCCTCATTTCCCCCTGCACAGCCTTCAGCTCCTCGTTTCCCAAGCTAAAGACCCTATTCTTCTCCTTAAGGAGGGCCTTTATGTCTGGATTTATCCAGGGGTTGTGGTTGGACAAGCACCGTACATTCCTGGTGTGTATGGCGTTCGCCACACAGAAGTCAATACAGTCTGTGATACAGTCAGTAAGGCTGTTGATGTCCTCCCCATGAGAGTCACAGAGATCCTCCCACACGGTCGTTCTGAAACAGTCCTGGAGAGCCTCTTCAGCCTCATCGAACCATATCTTCACTGTGTGGGACACAGTTGGCTGCCTGTGTACCAGAGGCTTGGACACAGGCCTGAGAAAAATCAGGTTGTGGTCTGATCTTCCCAGGGGAGGGAGAGCTGTGGAGGTGGTATGCCTCCCTGGTGTTGGCATAACACAGGTCCCGTGTCCTATTGTCTCTGGTGCTGCATGTGACGTACTGGGTGAAGGTGGGCAGAGTGGGGGATGGAGAGGCATGGCTGAAGTCCCCAGACAGAAACATCTCTGGCTGACTGGATCTATTGGAGTTAAAATCCTAACGACAATTTGATTAACATTTGTTAAATTGCCCAGCCCTATTGAAGACTGTTCTCATACTGTACAGGTCTGATGTGATTCATGCCTCAGTTTTCCTCACTTCTCCTCATCAACTTTTGCCTCCGACGCAGACTCCTGTCACAAATAAATGTTCGGCGCATATCTCGTTGCATTGTAATGTGCTTCTTTTTCACAAGCCTTTAACAGCGTGGACAGGACACAAAGTGGTAATTTCACCACACTCCAAAATGGAGTTTGAATATTTAAAGCTGCAGTAAAATGGAAAAAAAAAAGTGGCTGAGCTATTGACCGTCAAGAATTGTCTTCTCCTCTTTCAGCATTCTACAAAAGGGATGGGAAAATAATTGGACTGGATTGATGCAAATAGTTAAAATAGTTAATAGGACATTAATTACTGGAGCAAAGTGCAAACCAATGAAATAGAGATTTCAGGAATGTGCCTATATAGCAGTGGGTGATCAGTGACTCAGGTAATAATAGGTATTAATTGAGCAAATGAACCAATTGTCACCAGTTCCAGTCACATCTCCAAGTGAGACCAGTTTTACTGTATTTCATTTTTCATTTCAAGTTATAAAATTGATGTGTTTTGCTGAAAATGTTGGCTATGAAATGCATGTGGGACTGGTCAAAGCAGGAGTATAAAATTAGCTTAAAAACCTGGTGCCTAAAAGTTTAAAAGGAAAAAAAAGGATGATGTGTGGAAAACACAAATCTGAATGAGCAATTTCTGCATTACCTCGATTTCCATGTTTTCCATGCACATTCAGCAGTTTCAAACCAGGAAGGTCGGTCAACTCCAGGATAAAACGACTTAACTTTGCATAACAGCATAGCTAACAATCGGGATGGCAGTAAAAAAGAGGAATACACAGCGACAAAACTTAACTCGGCATAAAAATAAACAAATAAATAATAATAATAGAAAATAAATAAACAAATCACAGAATGGACAAACAACCTTTAACTGAGCTAAAATTATCCAGTTTCAGCAAAATGTTAGCTCCGTTGGACGTTTATGCTCATTTTGTGATTTGTTTATTCATTCTTAAACCCATTTGTTTTTAAAGCCGGACTTCCAACCATACTCACTGCAAATCAAATGAAATCAAATGTTACTTGACTGAAAAAATGTTATAATGGTAGCAGGGACTAATTGTCGATTTTTTTTAACATTGTGCCTTAAGAGATGGTGCAGACTTAGTAACTTTCAACTTTCAACTTAAAGTAACTTTCAATTTGGAGTCACACCGTGGTTCAGCTTCAATACTGCCTTCAACAAGCTTTGGAAAAAAAATACTATGTTGGAGTATGGCTTTTAAAAATGAAGAGGACAGTTTCAGGTTTTAACAATAACTCAATATAACCAGGAAGTAAAGAATGAAGCGCTAAAGCCATAGAAGAAAATAACATATAAACTCAACAATATTATTTTGAGGATTACTCAAAAATTACACTCGGTCTGTTTGACAAGAGAACAACATTAAAACAAGGTTTAAAGTTCCAAAAAGTTGGGGTAGATCCACTTTTCGACTTTGCAGAGCTTTAAGGCGAGACACTGCAGGTGAATAACAAGAGAATAAGGGAAAAAAGTGAGTATAGAGATCAATTTGAAACAATTGCTGTAGATTGCTGACATAAATTAGCCTGGTTAACACCTGACTGAATCACAAGTGAGATTCAGTCTGGGGAAGAGGCTGAAGAGATGACTGTCCAGAGCCGTTTATTGGACGAGTGTCTGTCATAAGTGTCTGTACGCAGCGGTTACAGTGCGTTCCAGGCGACTGGGAACTGTGATGTTTCCCACTTGAAAATGACGAGACCCGACCCCAGAGCCTATTGGCTGAATAAACTCATATGTAAACACAACGGCTAGTGCTATAACAGGAGCTATTACGATGTTACGTGGACTTTTTCTCTTCTCGCAGCTTGAGTGGCTCCAATGCATTTTTCTCAGTAGGAAGTTGGAAATTTCCCATCTCCCAGTTGCCCTGAACGCACCATTAGCCAGTCGTATCAGTTTTACCTGATGACGTTTGCAGCGCGACGAAATTAGACGAGGAAGAACATATTATTATAATTATTTTTAAAACACGGTTTAAAGATACATCGAAAGAGAGTTTCATGTCTGCTGCCATCTTAGATACAGAAGCATAAAAAACTACAAGCTCAGAGAGCACAAGTCATCTCCTTGTCCCTCCCTGCTCTGTGATTGGAGCCTTAACACTGGTCTTAAGCCGTTAGCTCGTTGTACTCCTCTCCAGACCACTTCTCAGAGAGAAATTACATGCAGTGCGAGGAGCGGTATGGGCGTGCCCAGGCTAGACATAAATATGAAAAAAATAATAATAATAATTTTCAAATATATGTAAATAATGGATTGAGCTACGTTTAAATGTATAGTTTTATTTCAATGGTATATCAGTTGCAAAAAAAATTAGAGGGGATGTTGGACCTTGTTTCATTTTTGAATGAGGCAATAGATTAGTGAGAAAATCTGTTGAAAAAATTGGAAAAGGAAACGGAAACAAATCAGGCTAGGAATGAAATATTAACAAATCCCTCTGCAAAAGTTTTAAAATATCGTCACCTTCCTAAAATAATGGCCTGAGTCATTTTTTTCCAAAAATGATTTTTTTGCTTAAATCACTTCCTCATTATGCTTGCCACCTCTGATAACTTGTTCTAAAGCCTCAGTTTAAAGGATTGTGCATTTCCACCGCTTTTGTATTATTAAGTTTTTTGTGTTTTCTGAAAATTTTGAAAAAATGACCATTATTTTAGGTAGGTGACGATATGTTTAAGCAAAAGACTGGAAAGTTTGGAGCTTGTAAGTGCTACTAAAGTGGAGATCTTGTTGCAAGTGTGAGAAAATTAGCTCAATTGCAATTGCACATGCCACTTTTTTGTCTGTGGAGATTCACTGCAAGACAATGACCATATTTTGATCACATGACCCATGGATGCAAATCATGTCAACATTTGAGAATGGGAACGCGCGGGATATAGATGATTAGACTGCTACGCTCAAAGTGACTTTGTGGATTTCTTCGACTCGCTTGCCGAAAAAGGCATAAAATACACATTTCAAAAGGTGAGTTAACCTTTTTTCTACTCGAACATTTAAGCTAACATGTTAAGGGAGAAAAATAGCTAAAAAAAAACTGCAGGGAAAACTTGAACTCTCCTGAAGTTTTTCGATCTGAATTTAATTTTCTCAAACAAAATATTATTATTTATTGTAATTTTCCCACAGACTGCTTTGGTGCTTCAGCGGTGAAGTCGTATGCTTGAATGTTTGAAGGGTGAAAACATTTCTTCTCTCATCGCACAGATTTCATCGGGCCGGATAAAACAGTTCGACTCGGCTCACCTTCCTCCAGCTTCAAAGAGACACGTTCAAAGCTTTTTCTAATGAAGGAGAATATTTATATGTCAGACACACAACTTTACCGGGGCTTCACTGGTTATATCTGCTGCTGCAGATATAACCACTGAAGTATGGCTCTACAGACAACTAGTGTAAAAATGGAGTCTTATCAAATCAAAATATCAATGGTAGCAGTTCCCAAATTGCCAGGCATACACGTATTTTGAATTATTAAAGTACATACATTTAAAAATCTAGTCCTGCAGGTTAGAACTCTACGATCGTGTTCTGAAATGCTTGCAATGATTCTTCAATTATTTATCAGTTCATGTTCAAGTTTTTACCCAAAGGTTTGTTTCTTGAAATATCTTTATGCTTTATTCTTGAGTTGCAGCATTGTATTTTTGAGGGCATTCATTTTACGAAATAGGCACAAACATCTGTATGTTTGCTCATAAAGTAGGACGAGACAAAATAAAATAATTTACACATTACCAAGACAAAATAACACAATACAATACAGACAATTTCTCCGACAACCCTCAACGTCTACCCTATCCAGCTGTTAAAAATGTATAGCAGTGGTTCTCAAATGGTGTAACCTCTAGACTAGTCACAAGCAGTATTCCAGCAAAATACCTAATACCTGACACTTTTTACATAGAAGTCACTTCAACATTTTCAACGCAACTTATGAAAAAAGCGAAGTGCGTACTGCACCCATCCACACTAGAGTAATTTCACCACACAGAAAGAACAGGTCCTAAAAATGTATTATCTTTATATTTGTGAGAAAATTAAGGAGGATTACTCCAGTCAAAGTGCTATGAATGAAGAGTTTTGCATTGATGAAGAAAGGCTGATGAGCCCGCGCAAACTACTCTATAGCTTGTGTTCTATCTGACACACAACTTTGAGAAATACACCTCCAATGCAGGAGTGACTGTCTCACTACAGTACACCAAAAACTTCCATCTGTCAGTCAGATCTGGCAGCAGCAGGTAACAGGCTACGCATGGGCAAGACTTTTGATTGGCTGTTGTTCTCTCGATAGACACACCATCGAAGTCTGAAATATTCTATATTCCAACAATGTTTCATCCATAAACACACGAGACCCATTACGCAAAGCAAGAACCACTGGTTACAGCAGTGGTGGGCCATCAAGGCCAGCAATACCTTCTCTGCTGGCCTAAACATAATCAGAAAATTCATTTCATTTTATTTAACTATTACTTATTACAGTGGCGCAGATGGTAGAGCGGGGTGGCTTAAGATCGGAGGGTTGGCGGTTCAAACCCCGCTCCCGTATGTGTCCTTGGGCAAGACACTTACACCCTACATGCCCCCAGTGTTGGTCCACACTGGTACCCCTTGTGATGGAACCAACAAGGCCCGGACTAGAGTGTCGTGAGGCCGTCCTCCTGTGCGAGAGGAGCCATGAGGGGCTGGTGCATTGTGAAATGGGCACCTTGGACTGCTGCCCCCGCAACCCAGAAAACGGACTAAGCGGATGAAGATGAATGAATGAATATTACTTTTTTTCCATAAATAATGTATTAATTTATTTCTAATAGCTTTCCTTTTTGTTTCATAGGTTTCCTCCGGTTTGCGCTGCTTCCAGGGCTATACATTTATGTTAGAGCTTTCATCCAATCATATTTGAGCTGTCATATGTTGCCACGCTCCAAGAAATCTTCCAGAGGCCTTCAGAATTAACAGTGAAGGCGCCCGTACACTGAAATTAACTGAAACAGACAGATTGCGATAATCAATCAGATTCAAGTTGGCGACACAAGGGCCAGCTAGCCGGCATCACGTTGAACGTAACACGTTCTCGTCCTCTGATTGGATACGCACTGAGAGGCGGTGCTATACCGAGTAGAGAGCCTATAGCCAAATTGAAACTCCCGTTAGAACTATTAATTTTGCTTTTTTCAACCCATAATGGCTGCAGGAGGAGAAGCCATTGATCTGGTCGCTGATGGGGTGTGAAAGTTTGGGCAATCATGTTAAATTTCATGATTTTCTTTTATAAATCATTGGTTCTTAGGATAAAAAAAAAAAAAATCAGTTAAATATATCACAGAGGAGACAAACACAGTGATATTTGAGAAGTGAAACGAAGTTTATAGGATTTATAGAAAGTGTACAATAATTGTTTAAACATGGGCATAATTTTGGGCAACACAACAAAAAAATAAACTCAATATTTAGTAGATCCTACGTTTGCAGAAATAACAGCTTCTAAATGCTTCCTATAGCTTCTAATGAGAGTCTGGATTCTGGTTGAAGGTAATTTTGGACCATTCTTCCTTACAAAACATCTCTAGTTCATTAAGGTTTAATGGTTTCCGAGCATCTTCAAGTCACACCACAGCGCAAAGTGTGCTGCATAGTTGAATGGTGCACAATGACTCGATCTACCGCAAAATCATGTTTTGCTTCTGTTTATCCCAGATTTTCCTTGGTGTGCCACTTCGAGCATTAACTTGAACTGTGCCTGTGGTCTTCCATTTCCTCAGTCAAAACAGACAACTGAAATCTCTGAGACAGTTTTGAGGATCCTTGCCCTATTCCATGATGTTGAACAATCTTTGTTTTCAGGTCATTCTTTTGAGACTCCCATGTTAAAAACTCCGCTGACCGAGGGTTCCAGCAGACGTTCCCAACAGACCCTCATGATACGCTTGGGTCTGCCAGGTCTGCCCAGCTTCCTCCACTTCCAGCAAATCCAGCTCACCACCAGGTGGTGATCAGTTGACAGCTCTCCCCCTCTCTTCACCAGAGTGTCCGAGACACGTGGCCAGAGGTCTGGCGATACGACTGCAAAGTCGATCATCGACCTTCGGCCGAGGGGGTCCTGGTGCCACGTGCACTTATGGACGTCCTTGTGCTCGAACATGGTGTTCGTTATGGACAAACTGTGACTAGCACAGAAGTCCAACAACTGTTCAGATCGGGGAGGTCGTTCCTCCCAATCACGCCCCTCCAGGTCTCACTGTCGTTGTCCACGTGGGCGTTGAAGTCACCCAAGAGAACAACGGAGTCCCCAGTTGGGGCACACTCTAGTACCCGTCCCAGGGACTCCAAGAAGGCCGGGTACTCTGCACTGTTGTTGGCTGAGACAACAGTGAGAGACCAGTCCCCAACACGAAGGCGTAGGGGACTGGTCTCTTCAACACGTGGCGGCTGAGGTGGGGGGCAATATGTAGCACCACCCAAGCTCGCCGCCTCTCCCCATGGGCAACGCCAGAAAAATGGAGCGTCCAGCCTCTCCAGAGAGGTTGGGTACCAGACCCCAGGCTGTGCGTGGAGGTGAGCCCGACTATATCTAGCCGGTACCCCTCAACCTCCAGCACACGCTCAGGGTCCTTCCCCCCCCAGCGAGGTGACATTCCATGTCCCTACGGCTAGATGCTGTGCCCGTGGACCGGGTCGGCGAGGCACCCGCACTCGACCGCCGCCCAATCCTGTTCGCACCCGACCCCCATAGGTCCCTCTGCGGCTGGTGAGTCCACAGGAGGGCGGGCCCACGTCGTCATTTCGGGCTGTGCCACCAGACGCTCGCTTTCGAGCCCCAACCCTAGGCCTGGCTCCAGGGTGGGGCCCCGGTTGCGCCATCCCGGGCGACGTTACGGTGTTTGAATGGTGACTCTCCATAAGGGTTTTTGAGCTACTCTTCGTCACCTAGAACCTGTCTGCCTAGGGAGACCCTACCAGGGGCATAATGGATCATGCGGGCATGCAACCCCCCCCCACCACGACAAGGTTGCAGCTCCAGCAAGGGCTGCAACAAATGGAGTGTGGGCCATTCGGGGGAAAGAGATCCCTCCTCAATCAAACTGGACTTAACACTGTTCGGACGAACAAGTGTGAGTACGTCCTTAGTCATATGCAGCATTCTCACTGACCATGAATAAAGGCAGATGATCCCAAACTGTTTGGGCAAAACAGCTAATCTACTGGACCAGCCTCGTGTGCGGGAAACTGTGCAAACGGCACTGCTGCACCGTCCTCGCTCAAGAGTCGACGGTGCAGTGCTCGTAGCACCTCGTGTGCAGCGGCCTGTAGATTTATTCAGGGTAGGACATCACTGAAGACCTAGGTGTGAAATGCACAGCTCGCCACTGGGTTACAGTAACCAGGTCAAATAGCCAAAATTAAGGCTAAAGTACAAAGTTAGGAAAAAAATACAAATAAGCTTCACCCATAGTGCGTGTCTAAAATAAAAAAATCAATCTTGATTTGAAAATGTAAATTGCAAATGTAATTGCAATATTCCAGGAAAAAAATTGACCAAAATTGAGCAGTGTTTTCCAATACTTTGGTGTGTTTGTCTCGAAACACAAGTTAAATGAAATACTTAACAAGTGTATTTTAGTTTAAATCAATTCTTTTTAACATTATGTTATGTATTTTATGAAAACAAGATTAAACACAATTTTAATCAGAAAAGCTCTGCCTGAATGCTTGTATAATTTAGCATGAATTTAAACATTGATTGGCTGGGTCAATTTTTAACACAAGTGCACTGGTAAGTGTCACTGCCCACTATTCTCAAGTATAAGTCTGGAAAGTTTGGAGCCTGTAAGTGCTACTAAGGCGGAGATCCTGTTGCAAGAGTGTCTTATTTCAGACAACAGAAAATGAGGCTCCAGGTTCATTGCCTATTTTTCCCCTTAGACTCTCTTAATGGAAATGACCATATTTTGATTTACATAATACATACGTGTAAGTTGAAGATATGACACAATACAAGTGGATGCAAATCATGCCAATATATGTGAATGGGAATGTGTGGGAAAAAGAAGATTGTTGCAGTCATAGTGATGTCCTGGATTTCACTGACTCGCTCTCCGAAAAAAGTCATAAAATAAGCATCACAAAGGATGAGTTTGTTTGTTTTTCTTGGGAATAAAAAAGCCAAGAAGTTATGGGGGAAAAAATGGCAAAAAATATCAACATTGACCACTGCGTGAAAAATGTATGTATGCACCTGCAGTGGCTTGCCTTAAAACCTCCGAAAAGAAGCTTTAGCAGACACATTTTCCTAAAAAACGTCATTTTAGAGTGCCGTCGTAGGGATACAGGAACAGTCATTACATTGAAGTAACAAATGGCATATATTTTCCACTCTTGGCAGCAATGTTCTTTTTTTCCCATAACTACTTCCCACAGTCACCATCTAAAAGCAGCAACCAATTTATTCTGCAAAAGAGTCGTTATTAAATCGTAAACAGGCTTCAAAACACTAATCGAATTGGTGTTTTTCCATTTCCATACATCACATCCCCGGGAGCAAAAAATAATGTTTTAAAGAAGCTTTTTTGTGCATACAGCTCCTGATCCCAATGCCTTATCTGGCTTTTCAGCCGCAGGCGCTTCTGTCAGAGCAGCTAATGAACTTCAAAAAGAGACAGAAAGAGAGTGGCGACCAAACGCTGCCCAGAGATACACGATAGAGGCGCTAGAGGCGCGTTTCCACACCCACAAAAAAAAGGAGATATTATGTATTTGTCTTCGAGTGCTGGGAGAGTGAGAGTGAGCATCTGCTGTGGCACAAACTGAAGCAGATGTCCAGACGTAGAAAGAATGTCAAGAAAAAGTCTTAACAAAATGACGTGAAATGCAGATGGAGATGAAGAGGCGAGAGGACAAATTTACAGTAATGGTAGTAAATCATTAGAAATGATTAGCCATCGAGTAAGGAAGTGAGACAGGACGGAAGTCTTTATAGTTTGTTGAATTGATTTGCCGTCTGACATGCATGTTATGTACTTCAAATAAGCCGTATTGCATCAGGTCAGTGAAGGATACTGGTCGGACTGTGGTCGTCTGAAGTTTTCTGGGAGGTGCGCCTCATACACAAATCTGGCTCTTCTGTTCCCCATCTCCACCATACTCTGCAGCAGAGAGACACAGAGAGCAAGAAGGGGAGAAAGAAGAGGGGGGTGGGGGGGGGGGGGAGAGAGAGAG
>JAADKR020089404.1:0-10596 GCA_011763505.2 Lythrypnus dalli | reverse complement strand
GGCCCTTTTCCCCCCCCCCCCCCCCCCCCCTCACAGCCTTCACTGGTTTATGCTATCATTAGCATACTGCTGCTAACGTTAGCATACCCCTTTCTAGCATTAGTAAACCCTTGAGGTGCGTTTTTTGCAGGGCGATCAAAAGTATGTTCCCAGAGTGTAAAACTCATTCAGTAATTGGATTCCCCATGTTCTGAGGATTCAAATGAGGTGGAGCATGAGGTGGAGATGGAGCATGTCTATATTCACTTTAATTAAGTTGGTGAAAGCTTTGTTTTAAAACGGTGAGAGCCAAAACAAGTATTGATTCAGTATCGAATGTTTGGAATCGATACCGTAATTTATAAAAGCAAACATTTGAAAAAAAAAACCTGGCAAGAAAAAAATGATAATGTTATCAATCTGAGGATGTGCACTCTGTGAGTATATGGCTCATACTGACCACTAATTAAAACCAGAACCAGAAGAATTGGAAGCCTTTATGATAACTGACCAGAGCTATCGCAGTGCAGTTTTTATTGCGTCACAGAGACATGGCTCACTGACACTGTTCCCAATTCAAATGTCAGCATACGGCTTCATTCTAGTGTGGGCGAACAGAGAACCGATACAAAATGGAAAAAGCAAAGGTGGTGGACTTGTGCTGCTCGTAAACAGTAAATGGTGCATTCCAGTCACATAAAAGTGAAGCAAAAGTTCTGCTGTCGAGATGTGGAGGTGCTAGCGGTGAGTTTAAGACCTTATTATGTGCCGAGAGAGTTCTCCCATGCTGTCGCCATTATTGTTTATATTGCACCACGCGCAAACAGCCTGTGATGTCATTCTGGAAACACTCGCACAAATCCAATCACACTTGGATGCACTGATCGTCATTTCAGGGGACTTCAATTTTGTGGTCATTAATTCTCATTTAGGAGGCTTCATGCAGTATGTTAAGTATCCCACAAGGCACAATAATACACTGGACCTGTGTTACATCAATGTGAAGGATGGCAACTTGGCAAGTCAGACCACAACTAAATCCACCTCAAGACATCTTACAGACCTTGTGTGATGAGACTGCCTGCTACCACTAGATCTCATAGGAAGTTAGGGTCGACGGTATTACTGACTTTATTAACTTTTGGAAGGATGTGGTTGGCCCTGTCAGGACAGTCCGATGCTTCCCAAATAAGTCTTGGATTACAAGCAGTCTGAAGCACCTTCTGAATTAGAAAAAGGAGGCTTTTATAACTAAGGACAGAGGCAAAATTAGGTCCGCCCAGCGTGACACTGCAACATAATAGCTGTAGGGAAGTGTGACAAGGCATGAGAGCCATTACAGGCTATAAGGAGAAGGGGTGGGTGACACCAGGTGACACTGCTATGGCCAATAAGTTCAACTGCTTCTACAGCAGGTTTGACTCTGTGACTGCCTCCTGTTCTGCTCTACCCAGCTGCTGTGCCATCTCTGCGGCTGCCCCCTGCTTTGCTCCACCCAGTGGCTGTCCCACCTCTGCAACTGTCTCCTGCTCTGTTCCATCAGTGGCTGTTCCAGCTCTGCTGCTGCCTCCTGCTCTACTCCACCTCCACCCAGCAGCTGTTTCACCTCTGCTAGAGCCTCCTGCTCTGCTCCACCCAGCGACTGCTCCATCTCTGCAGTGGCCTCATTTTCTGCTCCACTCAGCGGCTGTTCCACTTCTACGGCTGTCTCCAAATCTGCTCCACCCAGCGGCTGTCCCACCTCTACTGCTGCTGCCGCTTCTGCTGATTACTTCACGGTAGAGGAGGTGAGGGCGGAGCTGAGAAAAGTGCACCCTGGTAAGTCAGCGAGACCTGATGGAGTACCATCAGGCTTCTGAAGGACTGTGCTACAGAGCTGGCTGCGCCTCTGCACATGCTCTTCAACTGGAGCCTCCAAACAGGTCAGGTGCCAAGCCAGTGGAAGACATCCTGCATTGTGCCAGTGCCTAAGATCAGTAGGCCGTCTGGGGTCAAGGATTATAGACCAGTGGCCCTGATGTCAGTGATTCTTCAACTACTCGGGCCACAGCTGCAGCAGTCACAGGACAACTTACAGTTTGCTTACCGAGAGAACATGTGGGTGGAGGATGCTTTCTATTTTATGCTTCACCGGGTCCTCTTATTTGTGGATTGCTCTGGAGGATACGTGAGGTTGATGTTTTTTGATTTCTCAAGTGCATTCCACACTATCCAGCCTCAGACTCTAAAAGATAAACTTCTGAATCAAATTACATATAAACACCCAAAAACTGCCAGAATCGGAGTATTCGAGTGCAGAGAAGTAATATTCTGTTGAATTGTAAAGCTCCTCTTCAAAACCAGATTGAAAAATAAAATCACCCTGTAATTGCAATGCAACAGTTGAGGTCATTTGCGACAACATAGACAAATGTACAGTATACAAACTGCAAAAACTACAGTCTTTAATCATGTAGCTTAGAACTTGAAGGAACACTTGGTTCCGGGTGTAGATCAAAAGCAAGTATAACACTCTGCCACAGCGACAAAGGGGGCTAACCACTCTGCGGCTGTGACATACGAAGCTAACCACTTGGCCACAACTCTGCTAGTGGGACTTACAGCTGCCGAACTTGAGGGGGCAGGCGTGAGCATCCATGGGGAAGTCAACCAGCTTCATGGGACACTCTGCACTGATGGTCAGTCTGAAGAGAGATGGAGAAACTGCAAACGTGTGGTTTACATGGACAAACAGGACACATACATAATTTCAATTTAGGACTGAACAAGGACTGAACCAGGACTAAACCAGGTCTAAACAAGTACTAAATCAGGTCTAAACCAAGACTATATCAGTTCTAAACCAGGTCTAAAGCAGGACTAAACAAGGAATGAATCAGGACTAAAACAGGACTTAACCAGAATTAAACCAAGTCTAAACCAGGGATAAACCAGAACTAAACAAGGTCTAAACCAGGACTAAAACAAGACTAAACAAAGACTAAAGCAGGTCTAAACTAAATCTAAACCAGGCCTAAACCAAAATGTAAATGTATGTTAGTTGTCCACTAGAGGGCACCTGCGCCTATTTGATTCTTCCTCGCGTATCCGGAAGTGAGCTTGAGCTTGATGAACTGTAGCGGTGACAGCCATGGTGGACTTTTGGTAGCACAGATAGCAGCCCAGTGGAAAGCAGTGCGATGTGTTGTTTGTTGACATTTAAATGTTATTATTTTGGACATTTTACTTACTTTACAAACTTACTTTATGTGTATGTCTAGTCCATGTGGGCACATTTTGTATGTGTGCTAAGCCAATTTGTATTGTTTTTGTGTTTATTTTATAGTTTTCACAATGCCTTTGGTGCTTTGGGTGTTACCAGATGAGTAAAGAGTAAAACAATTGCACCCGTTCAAAACATTCTCCGTCTCATTCAATCCTGGGACCAGCTACAGTAAAAACTTGATCACTATGACAAAAAACTTGGCGCCTACGAGTGAGTGTACATCGCAGAGAGTAAGACTGCGTTTCAATTCTCTTTTGCACCCCTTCCCCTTCCCATTAGCCCTCCACCTCCCCCTTAAGGGAAAGGGGAAGGGTATCTCTAGCCCTTTGAATTGAAACACCATTTTGCCATTCATGCTTTGTTTACAAAACAAAAGAAAGGAAGCTATAACCTTCAGGTTTATGACCAGAGATATTAATGAGATTATAACCTCCAGGTTTATAATCAGAGATATTAATGAGATTATAACCTACAGGTTTATGATCAGAGATATTAATGAGATTATAACCCACAAGTTTATGATCAGAGATATTAAAGAAATTATAACCTACAGGTTTATTTTCAGAGATATTAATGGGATTATTCTTTGTCCTAATTTTCTCCAGTGTGAAGTATGAAAGTATCTTATTTTAGTGTTCATTTATGTATTGTGAAATTAGTTTAAAAAAAAAATCAAACTAAAGATATGTTGTAAAGTACAATTACATGCCTTTCCTTATCATTAATTGATCTTCTTTGAGGTATAAAAAATCTTAATTGTAGTTTTCAGAGCTTTCAAAGTTTATTTTACTTTTTTTTATTGAAAAATATCAATAGCAAAAATGGCACTACCAATTGACTGCAACCATTGAAAGGTCCAAACAGCAGAATAATCACTCACAATACAAAAATAAATATAATAGTAAATAAAATAGTAAATAAATAAGAGGGTCTCCCTTAAAAATACAGAAACAATTGATCCATTAGCTTTAAGACACTTTACATTCCGTTTTTTAGAGGGGTCTCGTGAACGTGCAAAACAAAGGCGAAGGGCTAAGGGGAAGGGCTAAGGGGGGGAATTGAGACGCAGCCTTAGTATCATTCTGACGCTTTCCTTTTCAAGATGATCATTAAAGGCTTCCTCAATAGTATCCTGTTGTTTCTGAATGAGCTCACGTATTTCAGCTGTAATTACATTGCACACATCCATCCTCTTATCTATTTCTTATGTCAAAGAGTGGTTAGGACGTATGGGCTCATAGTTTTCTTTGACTACATCATGCTTAGCTCTAATGTCAAGGCTGGACTTATTGAGCTCTTCGATGGAGCAGAAACATTTTTGGCCCATTCTAATACTTTGGGCAACTTCCTTCTAAGACTCCTAAACCTCATTAAATATCTTTTCCTATTTATTTGACTCTTGTTCCCGCATCGCTTTACCTTTCTCAGTTACTCTTCATTCACGACTGCTGGATCTAACCTGTAGTTGCCCTGAGGTTTCTGTTTCTTTAGCAGAAATTGACATTTTGTTATCTTAATGTGTATGTTGCCTTTAGTGTAATGTCTGTGCTACTTTTCAATAGTTTATGCTTTAACTTGAGTACTTTGGAACACAATGCTTGACTTAAACATTTACACATTTTAAGCACTAGGTAAAGCAATCATACATATGACGAAATATTATGAGCTCAAATACTGCTGATACACTACAGAGACTAATAAAGTATTGCTCAGTGTTTGGAAATACTCAAACGGAAACAGTTATTTCACATGCCCCAACAAAGGCATCTGGACGCTCAGGTAATCATGTAGAGGCCGAAGCTGATCTTGCTTCCAAAGTAGAGCAGGCCAGTGTCTCAAAGCAAATACTTGCAAAGGAAGCTAAAGTTACTTAAGTGGAGTGTGATCAGAAAATAAAGGAATCTCAGGCACTTTCAATAAACAAGAGAGAGGATCATGAAGTAAAGGCAAAGAAAGAAGAGGAAAAAACTAAGCTGCAGTAACTGAAAGAAGACAGTCAGGTAAAGGTGGCAGCTGCCCGAAGTGGGTTCGACAGTATTGCATTATCATCCCAGCATTCAGATACCCCTGTGAATGTTGCTGCTCAGCCCTCCCTGCATCCTCAAGCACAACCATTCCAACCTCAAACTTCCCAACGTGAACAATAACCTTCATTTAGCCCAAATCCTTGCAAGCCACATTCAGTGGTGACCCCCTGAAGTTTTTGAACTGGAAGGTGCCCTTCATGCCATTCATTAATAGGCAACAAACCACTACCTGTTTGTGAGAAAATGTTGTACTTAAAGAGTCATCCTGCAGGTGAAGCTAAGAAAGCTGTGGAGGAATACTTCTACCGTAATACTGAGCAGGCATATCAAGGTATTTGAAATGTACTACAAGAAAGATACGTACTTCAGAACTCAACACATGAAATGGCACAAAATAAAGGCCAATGATCCTCAAGGACAAGGAGAGTTTGGTTTGCGGTCTAAGGGCCTAGAGATTCTAAACGATCGTGAGGAAAATCATCAGCTACAAAAGAAACTGCCTGATTGGATAGTACAAAGATGGAGTTTTATTGTTGTGGAAGAGATGGACAAAAGGCAAGTGTATCCCAGTTTTGTTCACTTTATGGAGTTCATGCAAAATATACCAAAGTAGCCTCTAATCCTATTGCCTCACCATTCTTACTGAACAAAAAGTCTTCAGACGAGAGATACGTTAAGAGAGACAAAGTACTCACCATAACTGCTCAACCTAAGTAAAACCCCTCAACCTCTGTAGCAGTTCCTAAATCAAAGTCACCTTGTATGTTTTGCAGAGATCGCATTTGCAGCAAAGACCATGAATGAAACAACGACATTCATTCGTAACAGTCACATGTGCTTCAGATGTTTAAGAAAGGGTCACGCAACGAAAAAATGCAAAACGCGCTACTTCTGTGCTAAATGGAGCCGACGCCACCCAACCTGTCTGCACACAGAAAAGGTAAAAGAAACAAAGCAAAAGGAAACTGAGAACGTCTCAGCAGAAAGTGCAAACAAAGAAGAAAGTGGAAATATGGGAGAAAGTACAAATAAGGAAGTACATAAAGTCAAGGCTCAAGTACCGACAAGGAAAACTGCCATATCCAGCATAGTACCAGTCTTTGTCTCAGCTGCCTCACAGCGTCAGAAAGAAATACTCACTTATGCCTTACTTGACACTCAACGTGACACGTCTTTTTTACATGACTTAGCCATTGAACTTAATGTTGAATCTAAACCAGTGCTGTTTAAACTAAGTACAATGACCTATGTCAACACTGTTGTAGCAAGTAAACTTGCTTGCAACTTCCCAACAGAGAAACTGCACTTCATTGGCTACACCATAAAGCTTGAGCTAACGAAATGAGACCACTCCAACCACCCGAAGAAGCCCACTAAATTGAGAGTAGTCTTTGATTGTTCCTCTAAGTTTCATGGTGTCTCTTTAAAGGATACACTCCTCACCTGCCCTGATGAGTAACTTGTTGGTGGGAGTGCTGTGTCATTTTAGAAGAGAAACTGTGGCCTTAATCTGTGACATATAAAAGATTTTCCACCAGATTACTGAAGTGGGAAAACGGACACAGAGCTGGACACAGAACTGGACGCAGAGCCCAAAGAGTACAGAATGGCTGTCCACTTGTTTGGTGCAGGCTCATCACCAGGTTGTGCAAATGTTGATCATAAGTATTTAGTACAACAACACAAACCTGACTACCTCAAAGCTGCAGCCTTTGTTGAAAATAACTTCTATGTTGATGATAGGCTAACCAGTCGGTGAAGCCAAAGAGCTCAGTACAGAAATCCAAAAGCTGCAAACTAGCAGGTTTACATCTGCATAAGTTTAACTCCAACCACATTGATTCTCTTTCCCATCTTGAGTCCTCAGAAAGAGCCAATATCACTGAACCTCTAAACGTCAAACCTGACACATCAGAAGGATGTGTGCTTGATATCCAGTGGTCAATAGAAAATGACTTTTAATATCATATCATTGCAAAAGAACAAACCCCCACTCTGCGTAGCGTACTATCTGTGATCTCATCCCTGTTTGAACCACTTGGTTATGTAGCTCCTTTTGTCCTGTGTGGGAAAAGCATTTTGCAAGAGCTATGCTGCATTTGGTGAGGCATTTGGTGGGATAACCCTATTCCTGAGAACTTGCGCTCACGGTGAGAGGAACAGTTTGCAAACTTTAAAGACTCAGTTCCCAGATCTTATCACCCACCTGATCAAGACAACATTGTAAGCGTAGAGCTTCATCGCTTTAAAAATTCAGTCACTTCAGCTAAAATAAGTGTAATGCTAAAAGCAGAGCTTGAAATGCACATTGATGAAGAATACCACAAGTGGTTCGTGTAGGCGTGTAGGTTCCACATTTTTGTCGCAAATTGTGTCCAGTTAATGAGGAAAACTACTGATTCCAGGTGGTGGCAATATGTCGATACAACACAAAACCCTACTGATCATGCCTTTAGAGGCCTCAGTGCATCAGATCTTACATCAACTAGCTGGTTATCAGACCCAAGGTTTCTGTGGGACCGATATCCCATTTACTCCAAACAATTTATCAGAATTACTACTTGGAGATCCAGAAGTTAAAACAAAGTTAAGGTACTCACAACCCATGCAAGTAAACAAAATTACATTCTAAGTTGTCTCACGACGTTCTCCAGTTGGCCAATGCGTTTCAAAGTGATTGCAAGAATAAAGCAAAAAGCAAAACCAACATGTAATCTTGTCATAGATGATGAGAGAAAAGAAGCTGCTGACACAGAAAACGCCTTCTGCAGCAGCATGCCTTTTCCCAAGAGCTAGAAAAGGTTGAAGGCGTTTCCATTAGGTCCCATATTGGATCAGAGACTCCTCTGTGTTGGAGGTAGGTTAAAGAAATCTGCTCTTATGCAGAAACTGAAACATCTTATTATTCTTCCTAAATATCATCACTTGACAAAGCTGATAATGTCACACCAAAACCTGCCACCAAGGCAAAAGTCAAACATTGATAGAGGTAAGAGCAAATCAATTTTGAGTGATTGGTGGAAGTAAAGAAGTGGCAAGTTAATAACCAAATGTGTGTAATGTCGAAAGCTAAGGTGCAACAACGCATGCCAGAGCTCCCAAAATAATGATTTGAAATCTCAGAGCCTTTTGTGTACAGGGAAATGGATTGCTTTGGGCCATTCATGACAAATCAAGGTCATGAAGAGCACAAACAATATGGACTACTTTTCACTTGTTTCTCATCACGTGCAATCCACATAGAAATGCTTGAAAATTTGTCCACAGCCTCATTCATTCATGCCTTGAGATGTTTTATCAGTCTAAGAGGAGCTGTAAGTAAGTTCTTCCATGACCAAGGTATACATTTTGTGAGAATTTAAATACGCTCTCAAACATATGATACATATGCCTTGTAATTCTGGAATTCTGGTGTTTGGGAACGCCAGATCCAAACCATCCGCAATGTTCTCAATGCCACGATTGCTCATTCCGGAAGATTGGATGACGCTTCCCTCAGGACACTTTTCAATGAAGCAATGTCGATAATCAATGGACGACCACTAAATGTTGGTACAATCAATGATCCAAAGTCGCTTAAACCTCTTACTCCGAACCACCTCATACTCATGAAATCCAAAGTCGCTTTACCACTTCCTGGAAAGTTTTTAAAAGAAGATTTGTATACAAGAAAAGGGTTGCGCAGAGTTCAATATCTAACGCAACATTTACATGGAAAGAGCAGGTGGAAAAGAGAATACCTTTTGAACATTTCCACAAGACAAAAATGGCACTTACCACGTTGAAATCTAAAAGTCAATGACATAGTCATTATCAAATAAGAGATGCTTCCTCGAAGCCAATGGCAACTAGGTCGAGTTGTAGAAGCATTAGAAGAAGATGATGATTTAGTGTGCAAAGTAAAAGTCCAAATAGGTGATCGAAATACGCCAAAGAAACAAGTCACGCCAATTAAGCCCCATGTTATTGAGCGGCCAATTCAAAAACTAGTTGTTCTATTAGAATGTGCCTAAAACTAAGGTTTATTGAATACTGTTCTCATCTGTTACATTGTAACATTTACATGTTTTTTACAGTTGTTTACAAAGTTCTGTTAACGTCCATTTATGAAGTTGAAATCTTGTACAGTGGTCCCTCGTTTATTGCAGGGGTTCGGTTCCGGAAACCCCCGTGATAAACGAAATCCGCGATGTAGCAATCTTTTAATTTTTCACTATTTAAATTCATGTTAAGGCATTATAATTCCTCCTGCCACTCTTTATACTGTGACATTAATAAGGGGTTGAAAAGACATTAATATTTAGACTATTTCTTTTTAGAATAATTCAACATTATTTAAACTATTGAAAACATTTGTTAAGAAACAACTGTTTCTTAACTCGGCCAATCTCATTTGTGCGAGTGGTGTCCGCAGGAGGCGGGTGGTGTCCACAAGGAGGCGATGGACTGAAGCCGGACCTTTCCCGGGCACGTCTCGCTCGTCTCCGAGTTGAAAGCGAGCAATGCGCTGCACTCCTTCACCTCCTTTCCATCTCGTCCCAATTCTCTGCTTACGGGACCATAATTTTACGGCATTATGTGACAAATAAAAGCCGCGTGTGCATCTTTCTGCTTGTGATTTGGTGCGTGTTTGTGTGGAGATTTCAGGAAACGCGCCACTGTCTCCAAAGACAATGAATGAATGAAACAGAGGATCATGTGTTGTTTCTCGCGGTGCGCCTAGTTCAGATGCTCTCACAGACAGGTGCCAGTCTGCTCCGCCCACTGTTCACAACTGATACACAGCTCTGCTATACCTTTGTGTCGGTTCGCTTCTTTAAGTGTGAGTGCGCGCCATTTTGTGGAAAGAGACCCCTCCCCAATCGAGCTTGGGCCTGGCAGGGTTCGGTAGGCAAGTGTGAGTACGCCCTTAATCAGGTTAAAATCAAGACTAAAGCTATATTAAACCATGTCTAAACAAACACTAAACCAGGTCTAAAACAAGACTAAACCAGGTCTAAACCAAGACTAAAGCAAGACTAAACCAGGTCTAAATCAAGACGAAACCATGTCTGTATTAGTGTATGTGAAAAATGGCAGATATTTGAAGAAAACTTGTTGGAAGTGACCATGTTGCCGTGGCAACTTTAAACCAACATACACAATCGTTTGGAAAGTTTGGATGCATTTTGATAGCCTGGCTGCGTCAGACTAATATCTTTCAGATGTATAGTCTGGGGAACATCCATTTAGCTGAGGGGGCGGGAGATTCAGTTGTCGTTTAAATCCCTCGGCTCCTATTGGACAGCGCTACGACGAATCAACGCAATGAACGTCACCAGAGCC